>JABSTQ010006404.1:0-19240 GCA_013358835.2 Ixodes persulcatus | reverse complement strand
GGAAAGTCTCGAGAAGGCGTTCTGAAAGTGTTATCGAGCAGCGCACAAGATGATGGTGACCAATCGTTCGGTGATGCAGTTGTGGCTGCGATTGCCGGCCTTGATGAATATAGAAAGGACCTTATCAAGGCGAGGATCAATTTCTAGCTGTTTTTTTTTTTTTGTTTTTTTTTATCTCGATCTTAAATAAGGTGTTATACAGGGGTTTGCCCTAAAATCTCCCGGAATAATGGTCGCCTGCCCGCAGCAATTTAAAATTTTCATTAACAGTGTATTTTTACTTTTTGGTACAGTTTCAGGGCAAAGCTCCATTCCTGTGAAAAACGACAGCAGCACCTTTGACATAGTCAATAGTTGACACAGATG
This sequence comes from Ixodes persulcatus, assembly GCA_013358835.2. Classification (NCBI taxonomy): domain Eukaryota; kingdom Metazoa; phylum Arthropoda; class Arachnida; order Ixodida; family Ixodidae; genus Ixodes; species Ixodes persulcatus. The sequence continues at coordinate 18,874 of JABSTQ010006404.1, read as the reverse complement.
ATAAAATTAACCAAATGTCGTGCTTGTGTTGCCACCTCGTGGCAGGTGCTGCACTGGCATAGAAATATTTCTTTTTTCGTGTATGTGTGGTGGGGGTGCTTAGGTGGCTGGGATGTTCATAACTTGGTGTGTGGAGGGGGGCTTAAAGTGCATATGTATATTATAGCTTTGTACAATTAACCTTCACCTCCTGCGTTGGTGCAGAAGAGTGTAGGGCATTGTACTTCCAGTATGTTTATTGAGTTACAACCAGCAGTGCACCGCCCAACACTTTCTGTGCACCGGTGCAGGAAGTGCAGGTTAAATGAACGAAGCTTATACAGTGCTCTCTTTCAGAGGGGGGTGCTGTAACCACATAAGCCCCTTGCTATGCCACCAAGGTGCAGTGAGCAGAAGATGGTACCATCAGCTTTCGACTGTGCATCGCATACTTACTGCGTCTATCGGTTAGCTTGGCAGTCCGCATTGGTGTCCACCATTAAGTCACATATCTGTTGGTCTCAAGTTTCAAAGGAAGCGAGCTATGCATTCAAATTTTGCAAGGTAAAATATGCCACCACAATACACCTTTCATGAAAAACGAAGATTTCTGTATGCAGGCGACAATTTTTACGCCAAATTTTAGAGTTAAGGTGCTGATATTTATTCAAGAGCTGTTTATGATGAGTGTTCACTTAAATAATGTGGTCTTGTATCGCTTGTTTTAATTATCACTCGTGTACCCTGACCAGGCATTTTTTAGTTTCTTTAAAAAGAAACTAAAGTGCTTTTTGAGATCCTTGTTTTATTATCATACTCTATCAGCGAGCTCTAAGCATCTTAAAAAACCAGAAATTACATTTGGCGCAGCCGATTTGCATAATAAAAAAGTGATCAAAGATCCCGACACTTACCATTGGCGCAGAACGACAGATGGCGGTACCGAACCTTGCTGATTTTGGTTGTACGACGGACAGCGCTTGTAAGCCACTCACAAGCGGTGGGTTCGCACGTGGATGAGTGGGACTGGTCGGCCGCTCGTTCACGCGGGACCCCACCGCTTGCGAGTGGCTGACAAGTGCCGTCCGTCGTTCGACCATATTCAGCAGCAAGGCTCGGTAGCGCCATCTGTCGTTTTGTACCAATGGTAAGTGTCGGGATGTTCGATCACTTTTTTTATTGTACAAATCGGCCGCCCATAAATGTAAGTTCGGATTTTTAAGGATGCTTAGAGCTTGCAGATAGAGTATGATAATAAAACAAGGATCTCAAAAAGCAATTCAGTGCCCCCTTTAAGAGTTCTTGACTTTAAACAAGGTATTCACTTGAATACTCTTTTAGTTTTTGTTTCCTCGGTTCTCAAACGACATTTCGTTTCACTTGTATTAAAAATAAATCAAATATAATGTTTTGTAGTTTCCTATTTATTCCAGGTATTTATGATTGAAATATTTCCTTGAATAACACGCACAAGGTACTTACATACACACTCGGTCAGCGCATACACATAGGCCTACATTCAAATGTATATAGATGTGATGGAGTGAATGTGGAAGCCAAATGAATCAAAGCCGCCTTCAACGTACACCAAATGACACAGTCATGTCTTGTTCATGAGTACACCTCTGTTTCTTCCTTCCCCTCCCCCCCTCCCCCCCGAAAAAAAAAAGTTCATGTGTGTTATCTACAATAAGGAGACAAGAATGAACATAATTACACAGATTGTTCATATAACGAGATATCCATATTAATGAGAAATGAGTACAAAACAGAGCACCAAACTCGCACAATGACACTTTCTCTTCCCCTTCCTCCCCCCATACATGTCATACTTTAAAATAATGACCTATCTTGGATAAAACAAATTTTCAGAAGTTGCATTTGGCATACACGGTTTAAATCAAAAGTTCAATATATAGGGCAGCACAAGCAGACCCGACGCTGTAATACAGGCTTGGAAAAATCAGCGCCTGCACGTAGAAAGCCCAAAACTTTTACAAAATGCACTGAGCACATCAGTCTTACCGTGCAAAATTTCAAGACATATAGGTTTGGTCTTGTAAAAAATGAAAGCAACAAGCTTGCCAAAGACAACGTCGAGTGCGTACAAAGACTAATCGGTTTTCGATGCTATTAACTTGTGGTGCCATCTCCAGATAGAAGCAACGAGCAGAAGACGCTTTGGCAAGTTCGTTGCTCTCAATTTTTACAGGGAAAGAACAATGCCTTGAAATTTCACATGATAAAGTTGACCTGCTCAGTACACATTCGGGGAAAGTTTGCACTTTCCATGTACAGGCGCCAATTTTTTGCAACAAGTTTAATAGTGTCGGATCCGCTTGTATACCCTATATATAAACAGCAAAGATTGGCCGCGCCTATGCCTTGCAGGAAAATTGCACAACTTATTGAAGTAACTATAACTTGCAAATTTACATATATCTTTCTTTTTCCAGGCTACAGCGAACTTTCACGAATGCAAGGAACAATAAAAATAAGATGCAAGGGCAAAAAGGGGCACAGTGTACTAGCCCAATCTAACGAAATGCGAAGAGAGAAGCGTGTGGTTTTCAATGAATGCTGTGCAACATGAAGGGCTCCTGGGAACTCATAAACAAGTACAATAGAGATGGGGATCTACTGCACATTTTCATGAGTTCCCACCAGCTCACCAGGTGACACAGCATGTATCGAAACACACATTTCGCTGTTTGCATTTCAATTGGACCGGATAGCATACGAACACACTCGTGCATGCCCTGCTAGGGCCTGGCCTTAGTGCTCATTGATATATTCAAGTTGCCAATCCACGGCTCCCTCTTGATTAAAATGCCTACAAAATTCTTTCCCGACATTGTTGGCTGCGACCGAAGGGTTGACGCCGTGGTTTGGCAAGGGTGAGAAGGCACACACATCCGACGCTTTCTCCGGTTTCATGTCGGTGTCAACACCTTCATCCCTAAGCATGTTGTGGAGCCCGCAACAGGCCAGGACCAAGGTGGTGACATTTTGGGGGAGAGCCTGGATTAGTCTCAGGAGGATCCGGAATCTTTGGGCGAGCACTCCAAAGAAGTTTTCTGAAACTCTACGCGCCCTGGAGTGCCTGCGTACAAATTATACTCATTTCAGTGTTGATACCATTGTGAATCACCTAGAGCACTCTTGCTGTAACCTACAGACAATCATGTTTACACGTTACACGGTACCTGTAGTTGTAGATTTTCTCAGGTTGTTTCGCCTGCCCAGGGTAGGGACGCATCAGGTTTTCGCCGATTGGAAATGCGGCATCTGCCACGAAAACAAAAGACTGGGCACATTGCGCACCTGAAAAATGTATAGTGAATTATTCCGATTTACAAAGTGGAAGGTCACCTGCTGAAGGAGTATTACGTAAGAATTAAACAGATTACCTGGCAGAGGCTCAGGAGTAGGGAGGTTGAGAGAATTTTCAACCAGCCGTTTGTAGAAGGTACTCTTCTTGAACGTGGTGGAGTCGTGCGTCCTTCCACTCGTTCCGACATCAACATATATGGCCTGGAAAAAAGAACAAGCAAAGCCAGATATAGGGAACATACCGTTCAGTCAGTCAATAATTTTACGAATTTGTGCAAGCTGAGCCAAGAGTGCCACATTTCTAGAAACAGATACCAATGCTTGTTTTGTGTAGACAACATATAGAGTTGTTACCAAACTCGGTCTGGCCTCCTTGATTATAATCAGCCAAGTTTAAGGCATCTATTTCATTTTAAGATGCCTGCAATGCTTCTCTGACTGTTTAGTTTAATGTGATATACCTTCCACACATTAAAAGTAGTTACAACATGGTGGTAAATATGTCGAAGGATCAAGCTTCCTGTTATGTCACTTGTCAAAATTCTGGCAGTTGCTTGAAGTGCTGTCAGAGAAGACAGCAGATACCAAGGTTGGTATTTTTATGACATCCACACATTGTGGAAAGCTGGCTTTTCTGGCTGCAGAGCAAGTTAACGAAACAGGTACCGCTCCACCACCTTTAGGATCACGGATGACCTCTGAAAGAGGCAGTTATGGTTGTGGCCACACAAGGAGGATATCACACGCTAGTATGAAAGTGGTTGTATGAAGAAATTATAACTAGAAACAACACTGGCAAAACGGATATTTAAAAAAAAAGCCTATTAGATTGTTGTTTTAAGAAATCCCTGGGTGTCGCTGAAAGACTCGACTGCTTTACAACGTGAAACACCATTGCTGTATTTTTTCCTAAAATATTAACTCCCCCCGCCCTATGTTGGCCCTCGACATTTTGGGAATGGGCTATCTTGCACCCACACTCAAATGAGTTTGAGGCCCCTAGTCTATGTTTGCATGTGATGACAAAGAAATCCCTTTAGGTCTGCGTCTACCACAGCGAGCAGCACCAAGCTGAAATTTCCCATGTAATTAAAATATTCAGATCCGGTGTTTGGTGGGGCAAACATATTGATGTGCTTGCCATCAATCGCTCCCAGGCAGTGCGGATAATTCCATATTTCCTCGAACCTTCGAGCCACACCTCTCCACTCGGATGAAGTTTTTGGCAGAACTATGTGTCTGAAAAGAAAATGATGATAATCAGCTAGTACTCAGATATGTTCATATTATCGTGCAGCAGCAAACCCAACAATTTTGTTAAAAAAGGATGAATATCACATACCGCTGTCTCAGGTAGTTGTACAGTGGAGTGCACGTACTGTACACAATCCTGTGCACAGTGCTGTGTCCTAGCATGTACTGGTAATGTAGAGACCTGAGAGAATCTCCTAGAAAATAAAGACGAAAACAAATTGAACAACAATATCAAGCACTTGAGTATAATACAATCATGACGAAAAAGTGGCTCTTATTTATTCGCAATATTCAAAACATTCTTATCAGCTTAATAACTGCTATTCGAACACAAGCAAAATATCGGAGACCATCGACTTAAGCGAGATAATTGATTGTTGGCAGTTTCTCCTAGTATGGTGGTGAAGCTTCACCCCAGAACGCTGGTGCAAAGCAGTGAAGCTTGAACAACAAACCGGAGAATTCTAGACATTATTTGTATTTTTCTGTTATTTAAAAACCTCGGATAAAGTGTGCTACGCATCGAGTCGAATAGCAAACCCTATTCGCGAATTAGTCCAAGTTTGAGATCAAGCGTTGCTTACAATCTGGTAAATTATTTCTGCTCTTTTGACAGCACTGATTTTTTTAGTTTAATGATTTGGCTCCAAATTTGTTCCAATCCGCCATTGTCTAAATTATTATTTTTTTTCCTTACCTAACAAGGTAAACACTGTGAAACCAATGAGCCCAAAACTTACCGCTTGCGAGGAAACGAAGCGTCATCTCGAGCCGCTCCTCCGCGGAAATCGCCGTCCTCATGACGGTGTCTTGCTTTTGGACATCGGCTCGAATTCCATCAGCAAGACGCTGGAAAACCTCGGGCGTCATCCGCAGGTACCGGCGGAATTTGTTCGTGTCTTTCAGGAGGTCCCGCGTAAGCGAATGGTGCGCTCCGGTCTGCTCGCGCTTCTGAATATACGGCTTCACCCAAGGTCGCGTTTTCTTCGGAGGGCTTTCGTCCTCGCAAAGCAAAAACACTAGCACAGCTGCTACTGCAGCTTTGCGTTTCTGTACAGACATAACGCAACACGAAAGAGTTCAGTTTTAGTTCGCTTTCCTGCGAGGTTCTGGCGGGAGAACTGGCACCGCGCACACCGCTGCTATGGCAACGGAAAACGCGCTGCCGCTTGTTGCCATAGCAGCGAATGGACGATGCTGATTGGCTAGCTTTTATTTGTAGCGCCGTGCTATGGGCAATTTCAGAACTATTTACGCGAGTCAATACGTCACACATTTCGCGCGTCAGACTCATCGTGTGAATAGGCCGGTTTCGCGTAATCTCGGTTTCGCTAAACTGTGGCGCGTTGAAAAGATGCATCGTGTGAATAAGCCTTTAGAGACTTTTCATCTGTAAAAGATGACTACGAGGTATTGTCATTGAGGGTTAACAAAAATATTGTGTCTTTCGTTTACCGTCTTCTTAATGATAATATCCAGATTTTTTTTTAACTGTTTGAGTTTATAAGTGTAAATAGGTATAGTGTGATTTTGGGCGGAGTCTAATATGAGCATGTTAAATGAAAGTTCTTAAAAAAAAACTGGAACATTTTATTCAAACAAATGGCTGTTCAAATGTAATCAATACGTACACCAACACGAATCACTGACAGCTCTGAATCATTAATAGACCTAGTCATAAGAAACTTCGAATTATCTTCCGTAAAGACTGGAGTAGTCAATTGTGACATCAGTGATCACCTTGCAAAATTCGTATGCATTCATAAGTGCGTGACAAAACAAGTACCACCAAAGTGTGCTAGGTTTTAACTTATGAGGAGTGATCGCTTAAATACTTTTTATGCTGGATTAAGCAACATTGATTGGAGTGATCGGTGAAACCAGCGAGAAAGTTTTTGGTTTTTTTTTTATCGACAAATTTACACAAATTTACAAAAACGTTTTCCCCTACAGATCTATCGGAGACAACAAAAATAAAAAACTCAAAAACCTTGAATAACCGCGGAATTACCTGAAAAAAAATTACAATGAAAACTCGCCTCTACAAACAATTTGTGAAGACAAGAAACCCAGTTAAACTAAGGATTTCTAAATCGTACAGAAACAATTTGAATAAAAGGATTAGAAATACTAGTAAACGATATTGTTTTAATTTGTTTAATAGGAGGACTTACTGCACAGATGTAATACGGAGAAAGCTTATTTCGGTAATAAATTCTCAGCGTTCGTCTGATGCCATCGAGAAACTCCATGCGAACGGTATTGAGTTATCTGCTTGCTTTCTTGCAAATGCTTTCAACAATTGTTTTGTCAACGTGGTGGGAAATCATAGCGACATTAATATCTGTAGATGCCTTGCAAATAACAATGAGACCACAATCTACCTAAATCCGGTTACTCAGGCCTAAGTAATATCCGTATTTCTTAAGGCAAACAACAGCAGCAACATAATGAGGAAATTCAAATTAGGCCAGTTAAGCATATGTTACTGAAGTAATTAGCCCTTGTCTAGTTCATATCTTTGACCTTTGTTTAGAAACTGCGATTTTTCCCCCGATGACGCAAGTAGCTAAAGTGACAGTTCTATATAAAAAGGCAATAAAACGATCTTGGAAGTTATAGACCTATTTCTATGCTTTCTGTGTTTTCAAAGGGCTTTGAAAGCATTTTGCACGAGCGCCTTGTAAACTTTTCAAAAAAATATAACATTTTAACTGCATCACAATATGGGCTTCGAAAAAATTGTTCCACGGAGTGAGCTTTACTTGATCAAAAAGAGTTTATACTGGACAACATTGAAAACAAAAATATCGTCCATAGTGTTTATGTAGATTTTACAGAAGCATTTGATTTCCCATACCTAAACCATAAACTACTCTTTCGAAAGTTCGAGAAATACGGCATCAGAGGACAGGCTTTAACATTACTAAAGAGCTACTTGAGCCACCGGTAGAAGTACGTCCACATTAATGATTATTTATCAGATGTAGAGGATCTAACTTCGGGGGTGCCTTAAAGAAGTATTTTAGGACCGTTCCTGTTTAATGTGTATATATATATATATATATATATATATATATATATATATATATATATATATATATATATATATATATATATATATATATATATATCTCAATGATATAATAAATATAAATAAGCAACCAAAATCTTACATCTATGCTGACGACACCGGTGTCCTCTTATCTGCTCGGACTGGGGATGAGATAGCCGTTATTGCAGATATCGTACTAGCACAGTTAGAATCATTGACAAACGCAAACTTTCTTAAAATCAACACATCTAAGACAAAGGCTATTTGCTCTTTAGAAACAAATTCGTTGAAATTCCAACCAATATCATAATGTACTCTTTACCAATTGAGGTTGTTAGAGAATGTAAAACACTAGGAGTGCAATTTTCGGAAAGTATGTCTTGGGACAGTCATGTTGATTACATCACATCAAAGCTAAGTCGCATGGTAGGTGTAATGTATCGGCATTCTTGTATTCTTCCATTCAGTGTTAAACTACTTCTGTGCCAGTCATTTATTTTTTCTCATCTAAAATATTGTCACTTGATTTTGGGGGACAACCAGATTATCGAACCTACAAAATCTTTTGCAAAAAAGAAAAAAAAAAGGGGGGGGGGGGGGGTAAAGAGTTACTTGCAATGTAGGCTTTCAATTTCACACAGAAACTCTTTTTCGCAATATGAATGTTATGAAAATCTTCACACTCTACAACTTTAAGTTATGCATAGAATATAAAGTAGAAGGCAGCGAACATAGACTGTTTCATATCTTTAGCGTCACTGCAGAGAAAAAGCTCAATTTATTCAACTCGTAATTCTGAACCTTGGTTCATTGAAACCTCCTGCTCCAATTGTGGTCTTCAGAGAATCAAAATAACCCTCCCGAAGTTACTAAATAGCTTAACCTTTGACCACATATATATAACAACTCTTTCACCCAAAGAATTACGGTCTCATTTTTTTTTGTAACGAGTGATTTACACTAAAGTTGCATTTGTATGGTATTTCCTGTTTTGTTTGTTTTTATATTCACTGTTCTCTTCACTAGCTAATATTGTTTAACTCTTTTTTTTTTCAATATGTATAATATGCATAACCTCTGTGTGTACTCGCATTTCCGCTGTTGCTGAAACATTTTTGGTGCTGGGAACCCGTCAGGCTGGCCATGCAGTTTTTTTCCCCCAGCTCCCACCATTGTAACAAAAGGTAAATAAACAATGAATGGAACTAAGAGTATGGCGGCATCGTCACCTCGCTGTAGATGAGAAATTTAATCAGTGTACTCTGACTGCTAGAGGGGGGCTTTAAAGTGCATCACGCAGCAGGGACACACGACCGCACGCCGGTACGATGCTCCTCCGGATGGCAACGGGCAGGAGCGGGGATTGAACCCAGGATCCCTGGGTTCTGCAGCGGAAGCTTTCGCTCCACGTACTCTGAACTGCGATGTCCTGACAAATGCGTGATACCTGATACTTTATTGCGTGATTCCTAATAGTGCTTCCAATAAATTATAAAAAAAAAGGTTCCTGATGGCCGAGTGTTAACCCCACTGATATCTATTGTAGTAGGCTGGATCGCGGACCGCGGCCTCGGCAGCTGGGGCCGAGTGTCGCCACCGGCGGCCACTGAATGACACCAGCCAATGCATGGTACTCTATGGGAAGAACGAGAAAAAGTGACGTTTTCCCCTGTTTCTAAGCTGTTGTCGGCGCTGAAACTTTTTGGATGCTTTTCGATAAGCCCGTCAAATAGCTTGCGTACAAACATTAAAACTGACAGCCCTCGCAGTTCTTATAAATAAATATTTTGTGGTCAAGAGTGACTCCGCTGTAGTGCAGTTCAATGAGGCGAGAGTTACTTAGAGTTACCGCGGAGTCGGCGGCGGTTTCGTTGATTTCGGTTTAGCAGACGACAAGCTCGAAGGCTTTGCTACGCGGAATTCGCTCACTTCCGGAAAGCCGCTGTCGAGATGGAACTTCTTTGTCATTCATCAACTTCTGGGCTTCCCTAAGGACGGTCTTATTGACGGCAAGTTCCTTTGTTTACTCCACTACGAGAGCAAGCTTGCCAGCTCAGCCGCGGGTGCTCCGGTACGTTTGATTTTTTTATTCGGCGACCGGACGTTTGACAAATACCGATTCGATCTCCAAACACCCGACATAAGGATCGCAGCGCACCATAAAATACTTGCCTCCGAGCACAGCGTACATGCTTCAATATTCTTACTTTTGTGCGTTTCTCCCAGACTTGCGTGTATTGCCTGCGTGTATTGCGACACCGACGGGCTCCCGATCCGTGATCCAGCCTACTAAAATAGAGATCAGTGGTTAACCCACCAAAGTACGTGAAGTAAAAGCATACGCTGCAGACTCGGAGAGCCAGATATTCCACTGCCGTCGGTTTCGCTTTGGACTGGCGTTGTGCCGGCGTGCAGTCGCACAATCAGCCTCTAGGCTATAGAAAAAAATGAAAGCCGTTTACAACTCCCTGGAACGCCGAATTAGAGCGCAGCTCTTGAGGAGGGGGGAAGGCGTGGGGGGGGGGGGGGGGTGTCACGTGACCTGGGGGGTCACGTGACCTTGGGGGGGGGGGGGGTCACGTGACCTTGCGGTTATGCCAACTTTGGGTTATGCCAACGCCGACGCCGCTCAATCCGGAAACGGGCGCCTAAGAGCTGCGCCCTAAAAACCTAGGTTAGCCAAATTGCTCATTAACAGTGAATGCACAATGGGAGAAACCAAAGTAAAGGAAACTCGGAGGCGCGGGGAGTGGGGTGCACGAGAGGTGGTAGAACGAGCCTAAACACCCGAGAAGTCGAATGTTCCTCCTCTGCTCTTACATTGGTGCCCAACGTGGGGCTTCGACCCAGCGTTGCCGACAGGTTAATTTCAGTGTCTGGAAACCTATACGACCAATTTTGCTTGATTCTGTGATGCGATAATATGAAGCTCGCGTCGAAGTGATGGGTTTGTATTATAGCGAACCAGTGTTTCTGCAGTAAGGCTAGAAATGTGAACCAGCGTTTTGCTATTGCATAATGTATTTATTCCTTCTTTATGGAAGCCAAGAAAAGCGGGCTTTTGACTCATGATGTCCGCATCTGCAACCCATGCCGAAAAACAGGAGTATCATTGAAAAATATTTTAGAACCAGGAAGCAAGACAGTTACAAAACCAGAATTAATTGATGCATTTCGGGAGTCGAAAGAGCTTGTGTTTAGGTCTTTAAGAAGACGTTGAAAACGCACCAAACTCTTTAGTCTCTATATCTAATTTCAGATCGTCCTTTGGGGCATGATCTGCCCCATTCATAAACTCTATAAATCCACACAATATTGGTATACATGAATCCCGCCTCTTTATATAACAAGCGATATCAATGTCTCACAATTTCCCTTCTTTGCGACGAGAAAGGAAAGGGAAGTATTGAGCCCACGTTGTTTCCCCTTCCTCGTCGTAAAAGTGGGTAAGGGTACGAATTTGGTCCGACGTTTTATAAATAAGTGGTACGCTTCTGTGAATAATTTATGAACTTTTAGACTTCGTGACATGAGTAAAACATCTTAGGGCTATATAAGAAAACGAAGGTAAAAAAACGCTTTAGTTTACATTTAGTGAACTATCACACACACACACACACACACACACACACACACACACAGAAGAAAAACATCACGGGCACTTTGAACTCGCTTTGCCGCAGTCGTAGACGCGAAGTAGTTTGCTAAAGAACAGCTTTGGAAAGACAGTCGTTCGTTTTGTTCCCGTATAATAAGCCATGGAGTCCAGTCAGATGTAACGAGTTTCCAATCAATCGTCATTGGAGAGCCCGAGCACGTCGCTGGTACCTGACATCCCCAGGAAAAAGATCGTCTTTCGAGCAAAAAAAAATCCCCTGCTTGCTCCACCATGAACAGATCCCAGTCTTTCTCCATTGTTTCGTAGGGTCTGCACGCGCTCGTGCTCCACGCAGCGTTACTTCCGGCGTCTAACACGGGCGTTCCTGCAGCTCGGGCACAATGGCGTGTTCGTAGACTACGGGACGTGAAAGGAATCGCGCAAAGAAACAATGAACGCGGGCCTGTTTTTGTCTTAGGAGGACACACAGAGGGGGCCTATTGTTATTGGCTCTGTTAGCTTTTTTTTACTGGATCGTGACGTGGAAGAGCATATGTGGGCTTTCCCTTGTGGCATATACGGCCATGCGCAACTGTGCATGGCCGCACATAAGAAAGGAAAGCTGCATTCTTTCGCGTGCCACATATTCACCCTCCGAAAACTTAATGGCCCGGATTATACACTTTGTTAACCTCAAGAAGAATGAGAGCTACGCTTAAGCCTAACAAAACCTCAGCCATTTTGGTGCGTAGACTCAACGTTGACAGTTGTCACCAGTTTTGGCCGACGTGCCTGACGGTAATTGCAAAAAGATCTTTCCGTCGTCGTGCTTGCTAAAAGTGTTCACACCGGAACAAAACGATACCGCGATGATCTCCTAACACAGTATCTAAACCGCCAAAGGGCGCCTCTGAGAAGCACAACTATCGCAAAATTTGCGGCTATAAGTACCAAGATGACGGCACCCATGAACTGCTGGCACTTTTAACAAAAGTCACGTGAAGCGAACGAAAGAATGACAGTTTTTGGCGGCATCAAGAAATGTGTGTGTCTGTGTGTGTGTGTGTGTGGGGGGGGGGGGGGTAGTTTTTTATAGTGACTCTATATAGTTGAGGTTTGGAAGTTGCGAAAAGTTTCCACACCGCTTTCAAGACGGCTGACAGCGTGATGATCGGGATGACCTCCCGCTGAACGCCGTGGGCACCGTGGAGGCCGCGCGGTTGAGTTTGAACCCCGAAATTAAGCCACGGGCAATATTGTTTCCCACTTATACAGTTTGACGCGGATAGAAAATAGTGATCAAAATGCTTCAGCGAAGCAAAATTTGTCATTATACGAAAACAACGGCAGGAGATGTGCTCATGTACACGGTATACGCTTCCACACCTTCCTCCCTCTGCAGTTCGGCCGAAAGAAAATAAATGATCGTATTAAAACATGGAAATGTCTGCCAGCCCCTTGCGCTTGAGATGTATACATGAGGATGTACAGGATCATTAACTTTTATTTCGCCGCCGATATATTAGACAGCAAAGTCCGTTTCTTACCACGCGCTGTATCATTTCTTTTTTTTTTCTTCGTTGTTTTTTTTTAGAAACAAAGGTGGTGTTTTTATCAAGAAACATAAACTAAAAACGTTATTCCATCATGGTCTTCTGTCCACGCGAAAAGGGCGTTCAAGCACGTTACAGGTATTAACTAACTTCTTTGATCATTTCAAGTTATTCCAGTAAGCCAATACACCTTTCCGGAAAATCCCAGGAGACCTTGCAACGAGGGAAATTGTGGGGCTGTTCGGCTGTACACTCGTGCCGGCTCGAACGCTTCGTATATCCTGGTAGCGGCACGATAGATCATTTCGTATCGTTAGGAGCTCAGAACACACACAAAAATAAAGCGAACGGAAAAGAAGGTCATCAAACGAAACCTGGTCTGAATCCGAATCATACGTGGTCGAGCTGTGTGCCACTAAACTTCAACTACACATAAGCCCTGATAACATCGACAGAGCACACTGTATTGGTTCGTTTCGGGCAGGTAGAAATAGGCCGATTATTGTCAAATTTTGTTTCTATAAACACAAAGAAGCGATCTTGGGTTCGAGCTCGAAACTTAAGAACAGTGGCTTTGCAATTAGTGAGGACTATCCTCGACCTGTACAGGTAGCCCGACGGACACTATTGGAATTCGCCAAAACGCGAGATGCTCGCTACAAACTTCGCGTTGACAAGTTGTACATTGGCGAAAAGTGCTTTTTCTTTAACGAGAATTTAGACAGAGTGGTTGAAATTGAAAAATAGCAACCCAGAAACCTTGTTTCTCGGCCACGACGTGTACAACAGGTGGATATCAGTGCGGACTCCCATTTAAATTACTCTACTGCCCCGCTCTTCCCAAACACTTCGCACTCGGTTATTTTTACTAATATTAGAAGTGTACTTTCCAAACGAGAAGAACTGCATTCATTGATTGAATCGGCAAATGCTGACATAGTGTTTCTAACGGAGACTTGGTTACGTCCAGAAATAAAAAATATAGAAGTGTTCCCAAAAAACATGAATTTCGCATTGTTTAGGTGTGATAGAGACGAAAGAAGGGGTGGCGGCGTTCTTATCGCCGCCAAAAACACAGTATCTTGTAATCGGGTAGCAGTGCCGTCATCGTTGGAAATGGTTTGGGTGATTGCATCATCACGATCTCATCAGGTCTTACTAGGAGTTTGCTATAGACCGCCAGATTATTCGCATGATTTTGTTACGGAACTTCATGACGCACTTTTTTTTCTTTCCAAAAAGTTTCCGAGAGCTAGTATGACACTTGTTGGTGATTTCAATTATCCGCATATTGACTGGCTTTCTTTGTCGTCACGATGTGCTACGTCACGTGCATTCATTGACACATGTTTAACCTTCAACTTAGTTCAAATGATAAATCAACCAACCAGGATTCTAGGTTCTTCTTGCAGCACCCTTGATCTATGCTTATCGTCTCACCCCAGCAACATCAACAGCATCTCCTACCTTCCGGGGCTGAGTGATCACTTAGTAATACATTTTTCGCTGGAACTTCCTACATCCCGAAAGTCTGCATACCATACATACATCATGGATTATAACAAAGCAAACTATCAGGCAATAAACGAGGGCTTAGAATCGTTTTACTGTTCTTTTATGTCCACCTTTGACCAGAATTCAATTAATGAGAACTGGGGCCGCTTTAAAAATATGATGTCTTCACTTTGCAACTCCTACGTACCACGAGTAAGAATACGATCAGATAATGCCAATCCATGGTTCACGAAAGCAATTAGTCGTATGAACAACAAAAAGAAACGACTATTTAAGAAAGCAAAGTCATCGCCTTCGAATAGCAGCCTTTGGGATAAATATGCAAGTCATGCAAAAGTATATAAAAATGCCGTCGCGCAAGCAAAATTAAAGTTTTTCGAACATGACTTGAAAAATATTCTTACAAACAACCCAAAAAAATTTTGGAAAATTATAAACCCGACACGTGCGAACGCATTGGCGTTCGTTGATGACGACGGTGTGAAATTTGAGGATGAAGAGAGCGCACAAAAGCTTAACACATTTTTTAATTCAGTATTCACACAAGAGGATCTTGACACCATACCTAACCTGAACACGTTGGACCATGCGCCAATGAACCCCATCGATATTTCATATCCCGGCATCGTGAAAGCAATTGAAAATCTAAAACTTTCTTCTAGCGCTGGCGATGATTTGATAAACTCAAAGATTTTGAAAAATACAAAGCAAACAGTGGCTCATTACTTGTGCAAAATATTTAGCCAATCATTAAGTTCGGGGAGGCTACCGGATGACTGGAAAGTAGGAAAAATACTGCCGATTCACAAAACGGGGGACCGGAACCAAATAGCCAATTATCGCCCCATATCAATCACCAGTGTTCCCTGCAAGCTTCTCGAGCACGTCATATATTCAAACGTAATTAACTACTTGGAATCTAATAACTTGCTATGTTCGAACCAGCATGGGTTCCGCAAAACGTTTTCCTGTGAAACCCAGCTGTTACATTTTACACATGACCTCTTTTCTAACCTAGATAACAAACTACAAACTGACGCCATATTCATCGATTTCTCAAAAGCATTTGATAGGGTACCTCATCAACGCCTCATTAAAAAGCTATCTTACCTTAAACTTTCTCCGAACATAATAGACTGGATCAAAGAGTTCCTCACAAATCGTACGCATTATACAGTCATCAATAACAAAATGTCATGCAGGTCCTCTGTCACCTCAGGCGTCCCACAGGGAACCGTACTAGGCCCATTATTATTCTTAGCATACATCAATGACTTAACAAAGCTTCTATCGTCCCCCGTGCGTCTCTTCGCAGACGACTGCGTCATTTACAGAGCCATAAAAACACCAGATGACCATAGAATACTTCAAAATGACCTCAATATAATTGAACAGTGGTGTAACGATTGGCAGATGAGCCTAAACATGGAAAAGTGCAAGTTACTAACATTCACTCGTCGAACCACCTCGTCTAATTTTTCTTACCAACTAGGTATCAATAACATTGGCCACTGCACATCATATAAGTACCTAGGACTTCACCTCACCAGCGATCTCGCATGGAACAACCACGTTAACGAAGTTGTCCTAAAAGCTAGCCGCACACTTGGATACTTAAAACGTAACCTCAGACTCTGTTCGCCCGAAATTAAAAGGCTAGCCTACACAACCCTGGTTCGTTCCCAAATGGAATACGCATCATCGATTTGGTCACCATTTCAAAATTACCTCTCTCACGAACTAGAAAAAATTCAAAACAGAGCACTAAGGTACATTCACTCCGACTACTCCTCCTACACTAGTATCACTTCACTTCGTAATCGGTCTGATATCCAAACCCTTTCTCTTCGTCGAAGGCTCTCCCGACTTGCCCTTCTTCATAAAATATATTACCACAATCCGCAGATGAAAATGGCCCTTCTCAACGTCCCAGATCGAATTTCCGCTAGGGTTGACAATGTGTGTAAAATCAAATTCATCCGCACTTCATCCGTGTTTTTCGCAAATTCCATGCTACCTCTTGCTATTAATGATTGGAATTCATTACCCAATGACATTGTACTAGAAATTAACACATCTAAGTTTTATGAACTTGTCAGTGTTCTTTGGATGAAATGAACGAGTTATAAATTTGTATAATGATTGGTTAACTTGTTATTGCCATTTAACATTTGTACCATTTTCTTTTTTTTTTTTTGTGATTTTTACTTTTGTGTTTAAACAAGTGTCTTTTAATTCACCCACCCTTGTGTAATACCCAGACACGGATCCTCAAGGTAAATAAATGAAATGAAATGAAATGAAACATACTCTGTCTTGCTTTCCTTCTGCCTTCTCTGCGTTCTAAAATCACGAACTTAAACCAACGTCAACTTCGTCTTCGCTTCGTGGATAATTTCACATGCCGTACATCTGAACTTCACAATGCGTAAAGCAGACGCTGGGAAGGAAAGGTCTATTGTTCGCGCGTGGTTTCATTTGAAATCAAACACGCAGTGGGGGGGGGGGGGGGGGGGGGGTATATTGATTTGCCTAAAACAAATATATGTAGTAGCCACACTTCCGTAATAAACAAAACCAGTTTATAGAAATGTATAATCCGCGGCTTATTTTTTAGTTTAATAAAACTTTTTTTGTATAATTCATGCTAGAAGTAAAAAATGCTAAACATCGCACACTTGACGTTTTGGTGACATATTTGGAGCTAGGTATCTTAAAAATTCATAACAAATATTGCTTATTAAATACTGTAAACCTGCAGTTCCACGTTACTTTAATTTATTTTCGTAAGATGAAAAATAAATTTAGCCATATTTTGAGCACCGGCCCTATATTAAATAAGCCATTTTTTTATTTTCTTGCTATTATTCCCCAATGATATCACCTATATTTTGGCATAATCAGAGGTACCCCTTTTTTCTTGTATTTTCTCTAGAAGTGACCAAACACT
This sequence comes from Ixodes persulcatus, assembly GCA_013358835.2. NCBI lineage: Eukaryota > Metazoa > Arthropoda > Arachnida > Ixodida > Ixodidae > Ixodes > Ixodes persulcatus. The sequence goes on along the minus strand of JABSTQ010006404.1, from coordinate 1,637 downwards.
CCCACGGACAGGAATTGACGAAAAATGGTAGTTTTCCAAGTTGGCTTTACTGCAAAGCTTTTTAGGCTCGAAAAGCTAAGTGCAGTGCTTTGCAAGTGTTTGGGGGGTCACAGGGTGGCGGGAGCTGACGATGGAGAGGGGAGGGGGAAGAAAAGCGTGTTATGTAAACGTCCTGCCATTAGAAAAAAAAAAAGTCTGCCCCGACTTTTTTGTTATTCCGACGCCAATGGCTACGCGTGTCTTTTCTTTTTTTTTTTTTCACTCTAATTTGGATTAGGGCATTCGAGTCGGGGTGTATATTGCTGTTCATCTCAGGTCAGTAATTATATTACTTTTGTGCGTCTAGTCTTGTGTGTGTTTTTTCTGTTTGGCGTGTTCTTTCCTTCCCAAAGAGTGTATGACTCGATCCTAACAGCTCTTAAAAACCACAAGTCGGGATCTACAATCCTAGTGTTGTAGCTAACATTCCAAACCCCTGCTTCAGTTTCTTTTTTACATTTGAATTTGTTTGTGTTCGAATTTTTTTAATGGCTGGCGTTCACAGAATTTCTCGAGTCTCCTTTATGGCCGACATAGGAAGAAGAAATCTCGGAATGCGAGTTTTCGCTCTATGAAGCATCTCAACGTGGATCTGACGAGTTCGGTTATGCCAGAGGCTCGTGGCATCAGCTCTTGCTTTGCAATCTCATCTTGGAGCGAGTAGATAAAGCTAGAAACTGGTACAGAACACGTAGGCACATGCTGTTTGTACTGAGTTGATCATCATTCATTATGAACAAACTGAATGAAATGCTGTAATCCCCGATTCAGTCTCCGTAATGACTTTCAGAAACATCAAATACGTCCGCCAAATATATCATATTGCCGCGCGCGTAGCTGCCCGAGTGGGCAGCGCGCCCGTGTCCTAACGGTTATTGTGATTGCCTCCCACGCGAAAAGCAAAGTTCGATGCCTGACCGCGTATACACCTTTTTGTTGTTTCTGTAATGTCGCGTTCTAGTAAATTCGAGAACCCTGTTGCTTATTCGAGGTTAGAATGCTCTACGCACCGAACCTTTTACGCCGATTCTTCCAAAAGCTCACGCGTCTACATAAGGGGCTCCGCGTGGCGAGCCGGAGCCAGTTTCGCCCCAGCGTTCGACCCTGCTGTATCGACGCCTGCGACGCCAGCCTCCTTCTGTTTTGTTTTGGCGGAGGTGCGGGTTAACGGAATCTATGCCCAAGGCGCGTACCACCTGTGAACACGATAACTCCGAAGACAACGACCGTGAAGGCGATGTCCCCAAAAGCATCCGAGGATGACTCCAACTGTCACATCAACGACGACCTCAACTATGGCCTTCGAAAACAACCTGGGCTCTGAGCTCGACAGAGCCACTGGCTACGACCTCGACGATAACATGATGACGAATTCGACGACGGCGATGAAACGGACAACGACTCCAAAAACAAACCCCGGCTACGACGTCAACAACCAACCCGACTACGGCCTCGACGACAAACAGTGCCTTCAACCTTGACGACGAGACTGACGACGACACTGACGATGAGACAAACGACGACTCGTACGACGACATCGACGACGATCCCGACTACGACTTTGACGTCAACCCTGACGACGGCTTGGACGGTGACCG
>JABSTQ010006403.1:0-26618 GCA_013358835.2 Ixodes persulcatus | reverse complement strand
CAGAATTAATTTACACAGTTTTAGCACTTGAAAGGTTCTTCAAAGCACGAACATCGCCTTCCTTCGTCGTGCTCCCTGCGCGTAGCGGTCTACCACCTTCTCTTGGTCGACGTTCACATCTCGGTGGACGTGGAGGAGGGCAAGAGCGTTGAGTCGCTTTTCGCCACACCGCGATCGAATCCAAGTTTTAATTCGACGAAGGGTGGAAAAGGACCGCTCAGCCGTCGCAACACTAACTGGCAGTGTGGCGAGAACGCGCAGCAGAGGCCTGATGTTGGGGTAGAGCTCTGGCTCCGACTCTTGAAGTGTCTCCACAGCTGTCGATGGCAGAGGCCCCTTCTCTTGTTCGCGTCTCCATTTCGCCGCCCACAGTGAAAATTCGGCTCTGATGATGGTCTGCAAAGCTACATCTCCCATTCCGAGGAGCGCGCCGTATTTTGCTGCCAGGATACTGAGCTTTCCTGGAGCTCCCTTCTCATTCACATGGCGAGGCAAAAGTGTGTTGAGGCTGTACACTTCCAGCACCTCTTCCGGAAAACGCTGCTTAAGATCTTCTACGACAGATTCCAAAAGAGGAATGTATACATGTGCGCGGAAGTATGACTCGGCTGTCTGTGGAGGCAATTTTGCGCAGTTCATTTGTCGTTGGACTAGACGAGGCACATCTAGTTGGGCTCCCATATTCTCGGCAATTTCTTCTGCATGCGCGAAAATTTCTTTGAAAGTCTTCTCGACGTTTAATGGGTTCCGCTTTTCGCTCAGGACGACGATTGTGTCTTTCACGATGTCCGAGGCACTGTTCATTTCCAGATCCGGCTTTTGGAGCAACCGACTTAGGGGAAGCGTGACTGAGAGTACATCGTAGAGAGCTAGGGTTGCGATTACAAATTCGGCATCCAGGATTGATGTAAGCAGTGATCTCGCCTTGGCAGCCGAGCTTGGTTCTCGCCACTGCGAAACCATTTCCAACGCCTTTGCGATGCTTCCCAGGCTCTCTCTAAACTGCAAAACAGCGTCGTGACGTTCGACCCAACGTGTGTCGCATAACTTGGTCAGCTGTTTGCCAAGCTGGAGTTTCAAAACGGCGTTACGCTTGGGTGAGGCCGTAAAAAACGCAATGACTTCCCGCATTGTCCCGGTGGTGTTTCGGACACTTTGCACAGTTGATGTTTTGGATATAGAAAGGTTCAAGCTGTGGTTGAAGCAGGGGCATCGAACTGCATGCACGGCTACTTTTTGAATTTCCTGAATGGCACCGCAGAGCTCGGAGGTCATTACTGAGCATCCGTCTGTTGCAATGCCTACACAGCCTTTGGGGTCGAGAGACAATGACCTCAGTAGACTTAGCACGATTTTTCCGAGCTTGGTACCAGTCAGTGTTGGCTCCAGTGCGTCGTCTTCGTCTTGCTCTTCCTCGTCGGACCCGCTGTCCGACATGGACGAATTCTGATTCTGATTTGAATCTTGAGGCTTGAGTTCTCGAGGATCTAAGAAACCCACAAAATCTTCTCTGATCTTTAAATCATGTTCATACCTCAAAACAAGAGATAGCTGAGACTTGTGAGCCACGTCGCTTGTCTTGTCGAACATAATACCATAATATTTGCTCTGTCGAACTTGTGCCAAGATCACGGACAGAACTTCGTCTCCGCAACATTCAATAAGGGCATTTTGAGTTGTTTTGCTTGTGAACATCTTCCTTCCTGTGGCTGTGGAGAGATGTTTTTCGAGGGCATGGTCACCACATTTCACTCTGAAGCGCAGCAACTCCTTGAAGTTTCCACCATTCTCCGAACTGTCATTGCCGTTCTTCCCAGTGACCACTGGGCCGTCATCCCGATGTCCACGGAAGGCAATATTCTGCCGGGCCAGGAACACAACGTTGTCGACAATCGAGAGAAGCCGCGCGCGGTTTTCAGACACCTGCCGCATTCGCTGTGTATCGATCTGGTTTGCCACGACCCTTGCTGGGTCGCGACAAGTTTTCAGAAAAGCCTTGCCCGCTTCCACTGCTTCGATGTGATATCTAGCTTTGGAATGGGTTTCCAAAGCTCCATCTTTCCCCAGAAGCTTCGCGAATTTTTTCAAAGGCTCCGTTACAAGAGCCTGAAGGGCAACTGTCTTGTGTTTCCCCCCAATGTGCCCGGTGGCAAAAAGAGGACAAAATTTGCAGAACAAACCTGCCTTGGCATCCGAGACAACCAGCCAAGGATATTTCAGTAGGTGGTCACTTCTGACGTACCTCCGTTCGACTGTTTGTCCCTTGTTGTGTTCGGAGAAAGGGAAGGAGTAACCTTGCGGTGGCATCCAATGGCATTCGAGTAAGCCAACCACGGTGCGGTCGTCTGGCCTCGCCCCAACGACGTTGCCAATGTCATATTGCAAACCAAAGTCAGCTGCTGGATTCCAAAGTGTGTGGACGGCCGGGGCTAGTGGGGCAGTTCCGTCAGAATTCTCGACCATGGGCGACGGGAGAGCCTCAATCGTGAGTTGTTCGTCCACGCCATCAGACTTCAAAGTGAGCTTCGAGTCGTTGCTTGCAATGTCTGCCTCAGTGACAATCTGTTTGGGCACAGCTTGGAAGAAGTTATGCAGAGTGGTACTTTTCCGCTTGGATGACTTTGGTGGACCATCTTCACTCTATGTAAAAAACACTTGTTTTACTAAACAGATAGAACCCATTCATAAGTGACGTAATTTATAAATACCACGAGTGACTGATTCAGCACTAATTACCAATATCAGCTGTGCGATCTTATGCGTCTCAAGCCGAAGTGTAAATGGAAGGTGAAAGTAGTTAAGGCTGCGTACACAAATACAAAGGAAAAATTATTACAAAAATTAGCTCAATATAACATACCAAGTCCCAAACGCTGGTTGGCTGGGAGTTCTTAAGCCATCAGTGTCCTTCCACACCACAAAAAGATTTAGTGAGCAAATTTCGCATAAATATTTTGATTATCCATCGACCGAAAGAAACGCCGCACACAGTCTATGACTAATTTTTATGCATAGAAAGAGGAGGAAACAATTAATGTCTGCAGCGCGATGTTTTTTTTTTTTTTTATGTCGCTGCGGATGGTGGCAAAGAAACGAACAATTCACACGTTCCATTTAGCTTTTCTTTTCCTTACTATCTATGTCAATTACTTTTTCGGCATGCGTCACGGCTACCAACCACCTCATACGCGAGCGAAGTGCAGAAAATGCCTCGTTATAATTCGTCAAAAGAGCAACGTCATTTTACGGACTAAAGTGCAACTCACCATTGTAGCGGCTTGTTCGAGGCGGGGTTTAAGCCGCACGTCCGGAGGCTTCCTGGCTCGTGACGACGACCATTCCCCGAAGTGAAGAACCCAGGGGTTCAGTGGAGGTGGGAGAATTGGTAACGTAACGAACGGTTTAATTACATAGTAGCGATACAGTCGTCAAATCCGAGAGAACCACGGAGCAGCCTCACGCTCCGCCTTATATAGGGTCCGTTTTCTCCCTCACTCTCCGCCAGGGCAGCAGGTGCAACCGCCAAGTGCGTTGCAGCAAAGTCCGCCGCGTCGTAGCCAGAAGTGCGTCGTAGCCATGGTTCTCCGCAGTTAGGCCATGCCTCTCTCCCCTTCCGGAGCGCACGAACCCACACGCACACACACACACGTCCCGTTGACGTCACGGACGCGTTGAGACTCGTTTTGGACAGGCTTCGACAGGCTTCGACAGGTGGGCGACAGTCCTGAACAGATCGTGACTCGTTTCGGGCAGGCTCCAACAGGTGGGCGACTGTCCTGAACAGATCGTGACTCGTTTCCGCAGCGTTGAAACTCGGAAGAAGGTCGCCGAAGGTTCCATTCTTAACAGGCTGCAGAACTCGACTCCCGGTTACTTCATCCGCCTTAGGCTCACTTTGTCTCTGGAGGTCAACAGCACTTTCTCGTTACCCGAATCACCGTTTTGCCCAGGAGTGAACGTGTGAACGACAGGTCGAAAGCGCCGCCACTAAGCTCGAACGTGCGCGTCACCACGTGCTCCAAGTCAATCGTCACTGAAAAACAGCGATCCGCGACGGAGAAGGGATGAATGGTGCAACACAGTAAAGAAGTCCACGTTTGGTTTCCCTCGCGGATCTTGAAGCTGCACTGTTCTCGGCGCTCTAAGCTACCCGACTGACTCCCCTTCAAAGTAGCCTGACCGACCGTTCCTGACTTGTGAAACGTGAGCGCTGGCATTCCCGAGGTACCTTCGCTCAGGCCCGGCGGCGCATGACTCAGAGCCCACACACGCACGCGTGTACACTGTGGTGACCCACGTTGCTCACCGCTCGAGACAACTCGCCCTGCCTCGTGACCTTGCTGCGCTCCCGATAGACCAGTTCTTCCCACCCTCCCGCTTCGGGAGAACGTAGCCAAGGAGAGGGGAACGCCCGTCGCCCAAGACGGGAAGCAAAAATCAACCAGTTGGGTTTTGGTATGCGCGCCTCGCTATCGCCATCTCAACAACACCTTGTTATGACCCGTCCCATCTCCATATGTGTGTGAGTGCGTGGGAAGCTTACCAAAGTATTTTCCTAGTCGGTAGGACCACTTTGGGGGAAGGATTAGCCCAAGCTTAGCCGAACGCTCGGGGCGTTGCCAGTCTGGCTGGCGTCAGTCGCTTCCGGGGAAGCGCCGCTCAAGGACTCCCCTCCCTCACGTCACGTGTCAACCCTTCGGACTTCTACCTGCGGCTGGCGCCGAGGCGGCGGAACGCGACAGTGTGTGTTCCGAGCTTTCCCGATTCTTCTCTGCCACGGTGGTGGGAGGGGGGATTAAACGGCGCCGGCTGTCTGCGGGGGAACAATCCAGGGATCGTTCATCAGCCAATTCGAAGAGCTTGGAACTGTTTCCCACCCCCTTCGTAGGATTCCAGAGTGGGGGATAATCGTCGTCTCGCCTTTCCCAAACGTTAAGCTCCCCTTGGGGGAGAGCTCCGCTGGTCCGACTGCCCTCGGTCGCTTCAGGAAAAGCACCGCCCACGGAATCCTCCTCTCCCTCGCGTGTCCACAAAAATCCCGACCGTTCGAGAGACGGTCGTCTTCGGTCACATATTTCGCTATGAAATAAACCTGTTAAGTTTTCCCGACTGAGTGGTTCGGGCGTTGTTCGTGAGAAAGGTTGGACGCCAGCGAGATTACCATGCTCCCCGAGAGACAAGGCTGGGCGTCGACACCTAACAACCTCCCCTCCACCCCCTTAGCCGAGTCTTGCGGTCATAGTGGACTTTTCCCGCCTCTCTTCGCCTTTCAACCAGTGGTGCCAATTCAGCGGCACAGGATGGCTCCACAGAGAGACGGAGGGAGCAGGGAACCTCGATACCAAAGCCGCCGCCTCCGTACAGGGTGGAGAGAAGCTTTGGACGAGCCCGCGCCGCAAAGCTGCTATCTTAGGTTCTGAACTTTAAACAAGCACCGCTTTCCTTTCGCAGGTACATTTCGCGTCTGGTAAACTTGTCCACTCATCTCTCTCCATTTTGTTTTATTAAATAACAAAGACGTTGCCAAGGAAAAACAGATGGCCGAATCTACTGTCCTGCTTCGACAGCACAAATTTAGTTTGCTGACCAAATAATCACTACACCAAAACCAAATATTAAAAAAAAAATTCAGAATTATTTTTATTTTTGGAGTCTCGGGGGGGGGGGGGGGGGGGGGAAATCCGCCCCTGCGGCGTCCGGCGTTTGGCTCTCACATTCGAAAGCGTTCGACGAGTACAGTGGAGACAAAGGCGGCAGCCCTTGCCTTCCTTGCAATCGCCGAACGCGTTAGATCGCGAAAGGCTGGTGTCCGGCGTTGGACTTTCGCATTCAAACGCGTTTAAGAAGTGCAGTGGAAACAGAAGCCGGCTTTGTCTCCCCTGCACTCGTCGAACGCGTTACAAAGCGGAGCGCCGGCGTCCGGCGTTTGGCACATTCGAACGCGTTCGACGAGTGCAGTGGAGACAAAGGCGGCAACCCTTGTCTGCCTTGCACTCGCCGAACGCGTTAGATTGCGAAATCTGATGTCCGGCGTTTGATTTTGGCATTCAAACGCGTTTAAGAAGTGCAGTGGAAACAGAGGCCGGCTTTGTCTCCCCTGCACTCGTCGAACGCATTACAAAGTGGGGTGCCGGCGTCCGGTGTTTGGCTCTCACATTCCATCGCGTTCGACGAGTGCAGTGGAGACAAAGGCGGCAACATTTGTCTGCCTAGCACCCGTCGAACGCCTTAGATTGGGAAAGGCTGGTGTCCGGCGTTTGACTTTCGCATTCAAACGCGTTTAAGAAAAGCAGTAGAAACAGAGGCCGGCTTTGTCTCCCCCGCACTCGTCGAACGCATTACAAAGTGGAGCGCCGGCGTTCGGCGTTTGGCTCTCACATTCGAACGCGTTCGACGAGTGCAGTGGAGACAGAGGCGGCAACCCTTGTCTGCCTTGCACTCGCCGAACACGTTAGATCGCGTAAGGCTAGTGTCCGGTGTTTGGCTCTCACATTCGAACGCGTTCGACGAGTGCAGTGGAGACAAAGGCGGCAACCCTTGTCTGCCTTGCACTCGCCGAACACGTTAGTTCGCGAAAGGCTGGTGTCCGGCGTTTGACTTTCGCATTCAAACGCGTTTAAGAAGTGCAGTGGAAACAGAGGCCGGCTTTGTGCCCCTGCACTCGTCGAACGCATTACAAAGTGGAGCGCCGGCGTCCGGCGTTTGGCTCTCACATTCAAACGCGTTCGACGAGTGCAGTGGAGACAAAAGCGGCAACCCTTGTCTGCCTTGCACTCGCCGAACGCGTTAGATTGCGAAAGGCTGGTGTCCGGCGTTTGACTTTCGCATTCAAACGCGTTTAAGAAGTGCTGTGGAAACAGAGGCCGGCTTTGTCTTCTCTGCACTCGTCGAACGCATTACAAAGTGGGGTGCCGGCGTCCGGTATTTGGCTCTCACATTCGAACGCGTTCGACGAGTGCAGTGGAGACAAAGGCGGCTACCCTTGTCTCCCTTGCACTCGCCGAACGCGTTAGATCGCGAAAATCTGATGTCCGGCGTTTGACTTTCGCTTTCAAACGCGTTTAAGAAGTGCAGTAGAAACAGAGGCCGGTTTTGTGTCGCCTGCACTCGTCGAGCGCATTACAAAGTGGGGCGCCGGCGTCCGGCGTTTGGCTCTCACATTCGAACCGTTCGACGAGTGCAGTGGAGACAAGGGCGACAGCCCTTGCCTTCCTTGCAATCGCCGAACGCGTTAGATCGCGAAACGCTGGTGTCCGGCGTTTGACTTTCGCATTCAAACGCGTTTTAGAAGTGCAGTAGAAACAAAGGCCGGCTTTGTTTCCACTGCACTCGTCGAACGCATTACAAAGTAGAGCGCCGGCGTCCGGCGTTTGGCTCTCACATTCTAAAGCGTTCGACGAGTACAGTGGAGACAAAGGCGGCAACCCTTGTCTGCCTTGCGCTCGCCGAACGCGTTAGATCGCGAAAGGCTAGTGTCCGGCGTTTGACTTTCGCATTCAAACGCGTTTAAGAAGTGCAGTGGAAACAGAGGCCGTCTTTGTCTCCCCTGCACTCGTCGAACGCATTACAAAGTGGAGCGCCCGCGTCCGGCGTTTGGCTCTCACATTCGAACGCGTTCGACGAGTGCAGTGGAGACAAGGGCGGCAGCCCTTGCCTTCCTTGCAATCGCCGAACGCGTTAGATCGCGAAACGCTGGTGTCCGGCGTTTGACTTTCGCATTCAAACGCGTTTTAGAAGTGCAGTAGAAACAAAGGCCGGCTTTGTTTCCCCTGCCCTCGTCGAACGCCTTACAAAGTGGAGCGCCGGCGTCCGGCGTTTGGCTCTCACATTCGAACGCGTTCGGCGAGTGCAGTGGAGACAAAGGCGGCAATCTTTGTCTGCCTTGCACTCGTCAAACGCGTTAGATCGCGAAACGCTGGTGTCCGGCGTTTGACTTTCGCATTCAAACGCGTTTAAGAAGTGCAGTAGAAACTGAGGCCGGCTTTGTCTCCCCTGCACTCGTCGAACGCGTTACAAAGTGGGGCGCCGGCGTCCGGCGTTTAGCTTTCACATTCGAACGCGTTCGACAAGTGTAGTGGAGACAAAGGCGGCAACCTCTGTCTGCCTTGCACTCGTCGAACGCGTTAGATCGCGAAACGCTGGTGTCCGGCGTTTGACTTTCGCATTCAAACGCGTTTAAGAAGTGCAGTAGAAACAGAGGCCGGCTTTGTGCCCCCTGCACTCGTCGAACGCGTTACAAAGTGGGGCGTCGGCGTCCGGCGTTTGGCTTTCACATTCGAACGCGTTCGACGAGTGTAGTGGAGACAAAGGCGGCAACCTCTGTCTGCCTTGCACTCGTCGAACGCGTTAGATCGCGAAACGCTGGTGTCCGGCGTTTGACTTTCGCATTCAAACGCGTTTAAGAAGTGCAGTAGAAACAGAGGCCGGCTTTGTGCCCCCTGCACTCGTCGAACGCGTTACAAAGTGGGGCGTCGGCGTCCGGCGTTTGGCTTTCACATTCGAACGCGTTCGACGAGTGTAGTGGAGACAAAGGCGGCAACCTCTGTCTGCCTTGCACTCGTCGAACGCGTTAGATCGCGAAACGTTGGTGTCCGGCGTTTGACTTTCGCATTCAAACGCGTTTAAGAAGTGCAGTAGAAACAGAGGCCGGCTTTGTCTCCCCTGCACTCGTCGAACGCGTTACAAAGTGGGGCGCCGGCGTCTGGCGTTTGGCTTTCACATTCGAACGCGTTCGACGAGTGTAGTGGAGACAAAGGCGGCAACCTCTGTCTGCCTTGCACTCGTCGAACGCGTTAGATCGCGAAACGCTGGTGTCCGGCGTTTGACTTTCGCATTCAAACGCGTTTAAGAAGTGCAGTGGAAACAGAGGCCGGGTCGGCCTTGTCTCCCCTGCACTCGTTGAACGCGTTAGAAAGTGGAGCACCGGCGTCCGGCGTTTGACTTTCGCATTCGAACGCGTTCAACGAGTGCAGTGGAAAAAAAGGCTGCCTTTGTCACCCCTGAACTCGTCGACCGCGTTACAAAGGGGTGCGCCGGCGTCCGGCATTTGACTTTCGCATTGGAACGCGTTCAACGAGTGCAGTGGAAACAAAGGCTGCCTTATCTCCTCTGGACTCGTTGAACACGTTACAAAGTGGAGCGCCGGCGTCCGGAGTTTGACTGTCGCATTCGAACGCGTTCAAGGGGTGCAGTTTAAACAAAGGCTGCCTTTGTCTCCCCTGCACTCGTCGAACGCGTTACAAAGTGGAGCGCCGGCGTCCGGCGTTTGACTTTCGCATTCGAACGCGTTCGACGAGTGTAGTGGAGACAAAGGCGGCAACCTCTGTCTGCCTTGCACTCGTCGAACGCGTTAGATCGCGAAACGCTGGTGTCCGGCGTTTGACTTTCGCATTCAAACGCGTTTAAGAAGTGCAGTGGAAACAGAGGCCGGGCCGGCCTTGTCTCCCCTGCACTCGTTGAACGCGTTAGAAAGTGGAGCACCGGCGTCCGGCGTTTGACTTTCGTATTCGAACGCGTTCAACGAGTGCAGTGGAAAAAAAGGCTGCCTTTGTCACCCCTGAACTCGTCGACCGCGTTACAAAGGGGTGCGCCGTCGTCCGGCATTTGACTTTCGCATTGGAACGCGTTCAACGAGTGCAGTGGAAACAAAGGCTGCCTTTGTCTCCTCCGCACTCGTTGAACGCGTTACAAAGTGGAGCGCCGGCGTCCGGAGTTTGACTGTCGCATTCGAACGCGTTGAACGAGTGCAGTGGAAACAAAGGCTGTCTTTGTCTCCCCTGCACTCGTCGAACGCGTTACAAAGTGGGGCGCCGGCGTCCGGCGTTTGGCTTTCACATTCGAACGCTTTCGACGAGTGTAGTGGAGACAAAGGCGGCAACCTCTGTCTGCCTTGCACTCGTCGAACGCGTTAGATCGCGAAACGCTGGTGTCCGGCGTTTGACTTTGGCATTCAAACGCGTTTAAGAAGTGCAGTGGAAACAGAGGCCGGGCCGGCCTTGTCTCCCCTGCACTCGTTAAACGCGTTAGAAAGTGAAGCACCGGCGTCCGGCGTTTGACTTTCGCATTCGAACGCGTTCAACGAGTGCAGTGGAAAAAAAGGCTGCCTTTGTCACCCCTGAACTCGTCGACCGCGTTACAAAGGGGTGCGCCGGCGTCCGGCATTTGACTTTCGCATTGGAACGCGTTCAATGAGTGCAGTGGAAACAAAGGCTGCCTTTGTCTCCTCTGCACTCGTTGAACGCGTTACAAAGTGGAGCGCCGGCGTCCGGAGTTTGATTGTCGCATTCGAACGCGTTCATCGAGTGCAGTGGAAACAAAGGCTGCCTTCGTCTCCCCTGCACTCGTCGAGCGCTTTAGAAAGCGGAGCGCTGGCGTCCGGCGTTTGGCTCTCACATTCAAACGGGTTCGACAAGTGCAGCGGATACAAAGGCGGCAACCTTTGTCTGCTTGCACTCGTCGAACGCGTTAGATCGCGAAACGCCGGCGTCCGGCGTTTGACTTTCGCATTCGAACGCGTTCAACGAGTGCAGTGGAAACAAAGGCTGCCTTTGCCTCCCCTGCACTCGTCGAACGCGTTACAAAGTGGATTGCCGGTGTCCGGCGTTTGACTTTCGCATTCGAACGTGTTTAAGGAGTGCAGTGAAAACAAAGGCAGCCTTTTCTTTCCCCTGCACTCGTAGAACCCGCTAGACCGCAGAACGCCGGCGTCCGGCGTTTGGTTCTCGCATTCGAATGCGTTCAGCGAGTGCATAGATAAAAAGGCAGCTTTAGGTGTACCCGCTAATCATTCGAGCCAGAGATCGTCGTCCTGAAGTCCCCGCAAGCTCTCATCTCCTCCTCTCCCTCAGTATTTCGGCGCATACTAATCATTAGTTGCACAAGAATGCCCTCATGTTATTCTCTTAAATTGCAGACACGACAACCTCAACCATGAAGGAAGAAGAACCTGTGTAGGTCCTCCCCCCCCCCCCCCCAACTACAAGTTCCAACAACAATGCGCCTTGCTCTGCTATGTGCCATTGCAGGCTGTTGTATGTATAGCGATATTTTCTATGCATCGAGCAAACATTTTGAAAACAGTTCTTTATAACGTATCTGAAACTTTTGTTCTATCATCTAATTGTACTAATCGTATTGTGTATATTTTATTTGTTATATATTTTGCGATAATGAAGCGCCTTGTGGAATGGGCGAGAAGTCTCATGCTTTATTTAAATGCCATGTGCTAGACAAATAACAATAATTGTAAGTATAGGTAATGATGTTACTCTCTGCTCGCAAATCGAGAATCTCTAAATGAATCGCGAATCATTATGATAATTGTGGGAAATTATATGTAATGAACTGATTTACGTTATTTTTTTTGCTCGTAGCGTTCGTAGGAAAACCTCAGGAAGCGTCCGATAGTTTCGTTGAGAAAAAAACACTGCTTCATTTCTGTTCAAGTAGAAAGGGCGAAGTCCCTGAAACGGGCAAGGGAGAGAGGGAACAACTGCCAAGGGGGGAGAGAGGGGCGATGTGCAAGACGATTGGTTCAAGATGTGTCCTCACATTCCGGGTCCTAATGACCGCAGAGGCCCGTACGAGGGCCTGTTTTCGTTTCGTGACGTTCGTTTCCTTTGTTGTAACGCGGGGCCACCGAGTTTGGCCGAATAAACAACAGACGTAAACATATATTCTACAAAAATCTCTCCCCGGAATAAGCATACAGTTACTCATTAGTTCAGAAACTCTAGTGGATACAAAAGTTAGACCAGTCGTTTAATGACCTTTCCAAAGGGAAGCCTTATTACACTTGACCGCACGCGTCCATCGTGCACAGGGAAAGTTCTGACAACACGGCCGTGCTCCAACTCTGCCGTTGCTGTAAATGTTCATATACAATTACAAAGTTTTAAGTCCAGTGGATTTGGTGGGTCGGGAGCGGTGCGCAGAACGTAATTCGTTTAAATACTCCCGACGCCACCTTCTCCAGAAGTGACCAGTAAGTGCCTGCCTGTGCTTCCAATGTCTTTGAATATCGGCAGCGCTGGACTCAAAGACGAGGTGACGTTCGCAGGCAGGGAGCGGCGTAAGTCGTCTCCCTACAAGCAAATGTGCTGGTGTGAGCGGGTCTGGCTCGGATGTCTCAGAGTAGACGAACGTTAGAAGCTAGGAATTTATTAAGCCTCGATTTCCGTCAACACTGTGCTCAGTTTTTTCGAATTTCAGATAACCATGACCAAGGACCTTTTTTTTAGCGCAATCTTGACGCATCGCACTATTCGTTCCCAAAACCCAACCCACCAGGCAGCCCTCTCAGCAATAAACTTCCACCGCACAGAAAAGGGACACGAACACAGCAGAAACCTCATCTCTCCGTATGCTGTTCCGAAGTTCTCCGAGTTCCTTGTCGGCCCTGCGAAATGTCTGAGAGTTGTCAGTCAGCACAATTAACACGACACACTTCTCTTCGGGAGATGAAACGTCTGTAGGCCGAGATGAACCTTTTTGTTGTCAAGTCACTGACAAGTTCCAGGTGCTCAGCTCTCGTGACGGCACATGTTATCACGAGAAGGTAGCAATTTTGCACAGCACCACACTCCTTGGCGAAGAGAGGGCCTGCAAAGTCCATGCCAGCGACCTCGAAGGGATCGGCTGGGTTCCCTCGCAGGCCTGGCAGGGGTGCTGTAGGTTCACAGGCCGGCTTGCAGTGAAGCCGATCGCAAGTCACACATTGTTTCAGCATTCTCTTCGTCACCTGTCAAGCCCTTATAACCCAATACCTCTCCCTGAGCTGCGTTACCGTGTCTCGAAGACCCGCATGAAGTAGACGTTCGTGGGTCGCGCGTATGAGCAGCTCAGTAAAGAGGTGCTTGGTAGACAGGACGATTGGGTGCTTTTCCTCCAGCTGACGCTGCATCTTCTGCAACCTTCCTCCGACGCGAATGATACCATTGGAGTCAAGGTAGGCCCCTTACGAACTCAACGGAGACCCCTTGCTGCACTCCCCCTTGTCTTGTATTGCGGTCAATTCCTCCCCCAACTCTTCATGTTGTGTTTGTCGGATCAGAAATTCCACAGCTTCGCTCAATTCCTGTGCTGTCATAGTCCTTGCTCTTTCTGAACTCGCCGGCAATTCTGTACAAAACGAAGGATCCACGCCGCGACCCGCAGGAGGCGATTCAGGCTGCGGTAGCGTTGCAATGTAATGAGGCTCCATGATCACAAGAGTGACATATGGCCTTGATTCCCGTTGTTCCTGTCGATGAATGTCGGTGTCGTCTAGTCGTTCTCTCGGAGTTTTTCGGGGCCATTCCCTCTGAAAACTCTGCAACCATTTCGGTCCTCTCCACCAGAGTCCGCTAGTACCCCAGGAGGTGTCACTCCCCTGGTCAACAGGTCTGCAGGATTCTCGTTTCCTGGGCAATGCCCCCCCTGTACGGGATCCGTCAGTTTCTGAATTTCAGTTACGCGGTTCGCGACAAAGGGTCTCCTCATCAAAGCAGATCCCTTGATTCAGTGCATGGCTATGGTCGAGTCAGTCCAAAGGTAGACAGCCTGCAGCGGTATCCTCAGTGTGCGGATGAGGTAACGATGCAAGCTTGCCGCCAACAAGGCTTCCATGAGTTCAAGCCTTGGTAGAGTCAGCTTTTTAAAGGGACCATGAAGGCAATTTAATTTTTTTTAAAAAAGAAGGTGTTTTCGGAAGCATTGGGGTCCTGGCATGCTACACAATTTTTTCTAGAACTTTGCGACTCTTATTTCTGTACCTGCAAATAAATCTGCGAAACCGAAACAAACATTCAGATTTCTTCCCTTTTTCGCCTCTGGAAAGAGAAGTGACGTCAGGGAGCACTGTCGGCATCGGTAGGATTTAGTGCACACTCAGTGTGGTTCCCGTGGTTCGCTATTGGCGACGTGCGCGATCGAAAGCGTCGCTGTGATCGGCCTTCCACGATTGGCCGAATGCTGACTATGACGTCAGCAAAGGATTTTTCATCGACGGAAATAAGAGTGATGTAACAACTTCAATTTTGACGGTGTTGGCAGTGTTGGTTTCAGAGCGCAATAATTTCAAGCTTCCACCGTGCTAACTACAAACACCATCGAAGTTGTTGTTCACAAGGTAAGGACGTCACGAAAGGTAACCATAGGAGGGCGCCACCAAAACATCTCGCCGGAGGTCTGTGAAGAAAACCTGGAAGAAATGGGCGACAACGCCGCGCTCGCAAACGAGTTCGAGCTCCCGTTCTGCGACCTCACGCCGACTGAACGGGAGATGCTGGTAAGGACGCAGAACTCTGGATTGGCGCTTTACGAAGGCGCCCCAGACCTACCACCAGCTCCTCGGTCGCCGCCTCAGAGCGACTCCGGCTGACGTGAAGGTGCTGCTCAAAGTCTTCTGGTCGGAAATGCAACGAACAAATCCTGACACCGCTGTCCACAGCTCTATGCAAGACGACGGCGCGCAACCAAATGCTGCGCATTGCTGCATCGATCGGCAGTTTATGCAAACTAACGTCGCCCGATCGACCACACGTCTTTAGCCGACCTTTCGCGCAACCTACTACTGCACATAAACGCGGCATGATTGGTGAGACACCAGTTCGCAAAGCGAACACGAGACGACGCACGAAACCAGAACCAAAAGTCCGCCGCCCCCGGCGCTCGTACCTTTTTCTTCTTTTTCCATGGTTGCTCGATGCTTGTTACGCGCCCGAGGTAGCAGTGCGGGATGCGTTCAACCAGTGACAAACGGAGGGATCGCTTCAGATTATGCTTTTATACACGGTATGAAACCTATTAATTCCCAACTACAACTTTAAAAGATTATCCAACGTTCAAATGAACTTTTTTCATCACATCTCACCACCGAAATCGAAACCAAAAGCGCGTCTATCGTTTGAACCAATCGCCAGACGAGGAGCCCGTTGTCGTCACGCTTCAACGGCGCACTTTAGTTCACCTTTCTGCCGCCGCCTCGGTGGGGTCTCAGGCATCGTTCCCGGCGCTATTATTACCGCGCCTGTTTGCTCGATTGGTGCGGCACCCAAACTTCTGTTCGGGCTAGAACTTGGTCAACAGTATCTGAGACGTGCCTGACATCCATTTCAATCGTCGAATAAAACTTCGAAACTGCCTTCATAGTCCCTTTAAGTGGAGCGACTCTTGATCTGGATTGTAGTACGGTGGTGAGTTGGGCGAGTTGGTGATGCAATTTAAAAGGGTAGAACAGCGCAAAAAGACAGACAGGAAGAAGTACACAAACGGAGCTTGATTCGGACATGAGAAGCGTAATTGCTACGGCGGTTCTACTCTCCGTCCTGAGATAGGCCACTGCCCCGTAGGCTCTGGGACTAGCGTCGGCAAGCAGGTGAAGTTGGACAGTTGTGACGTCGCTGTCCCTCCGCAGGCTCGTGTATCTTCGCGGAATCGATGTCTCCCGAAGCGCAGAAAGTTGGGTACACCAGTTCGACCTAGTCTACATCGAAGTTTTTCAGAGGTGTCTTGGCGGATGAAGGTTCGCTGACTGCCTCCACTGATTAGTGCTCGCAGGGATGTTTAAGTCTGACCCTTTGCTCGCATCCTGGCCGTTTGAAGGAGCACTTGACTGTGGCCGGTTGTGCAACCTCTCAATATTCCAATACACTGAGGTGGGGTTGAGTAAACGTTCGTGACTGCCTTGTTCCTGCCCACTCGGGGTCGGACATCACGGTTAATTAGATGTCTTCCGGAACACCTCGCGCACGATAGTTTCTGAGCGTACCTGCGTTCTCGGGAGCGATGGAACTGCTTTGCGCACCGAAAGCACCTGTTCTCCGCCTTCAGTTTTTTTCTTCTTTTCTTGGATATTTAGGGATGACGTGCACTTCTCCTAGATGTGTTCGTTAGAGCTGCAAAATACGCATCGCCTTATTTCGGACTTCGCGGCACTGGTCAATGCTTCCGCAGAGCCTCCTTTTTCGGAGTGGAACTCACGGCGGCGCGATTCAGGTGCACTTAGTGGGGCTGCGTGGGGAGTGAGCTGGGGGCACTTTTCTTTGGTTTCGACCTCGATATCACTAAACTTGAGCAGCCTCGCGAGGTCATCTCTGCCTTCTGTTTGTGGTCGCTTTTCGACAATCAACTTCGATTTGATCTGAGAATAAGCTCCGGAGGAAGAGATCTCTGGAGAACAGTGTGCAACAGTAGCCCATACGAATCTGAGTCAACTCCCAAGCTTTTAATGCTCCGCGTGGGTGTCTGCACATCGTAATAGAGCCCGCAGAGCCCATTCACCGCGTCTGACATCAAGATTGGTTTAACGTTCAACAGGCGCGTGATGTAATCGCTGACGATGGAGGAGGGTCGGCCGAACCTCTTCCTCAGTAGTTCTACGGCCGTGTGTCCCCGGTTACCGAAATACCTTTGATGACACACTCCGCTTGGCCGACCGGATACACTTTGAGATGCTTGAACTTGTCTGCGGGAGGCAAGGCGGGGTCCTGGTCGATTGACGATTGGAAGTGATCCCAGAATGTCTGCCACTCCGCCAGCTCTCCGTTCAGCTTCGGTAATTCCAACTTCGGTAGCTTTACGTTTGGGACAGTTGTGCCGTTTCCCTTTTGTACCTCCTTGCGCGACAAGTTGCTAGAGGCAGAGGAGGTTGTCTCGTTGTTCGTTACTTCTTGTAGCTGCCTCGGGGCTCTAGTTCTGGCTATGCTAATAATATCTTCATAACCGAGGCTAGCTTCCGTTTCCTCTTCGATATCGTTCACGGTCAGGTCAGTTTTGTGATCTTGAACTTTTAACGCTTACACTGTTCAATGAAATTTACCTGGTTATACAGGCGCTAGGATACAGTACCAAAGTACACTACTCAGATGTGAAGTCTACACTCCTCCCTTTAGAAAGGAAGTTCCTCCCTTTAGAAAGGGAGGAACTTCCGTCCATTATGGCGGTCTTGAATCGAGCAAATCAGGCTGGCTAGGCCAGGTTCGTCGGGCAGCCGACGGTATACTACTCCGAGCTCCGCACTCCTATCGAGGATTCGGAGCTCAAACTCCGACAGGCCCGGTAAATTCCTGTCGGCGAGCGTGGTGGAGGGCTGAAGCAAGCAACGAGCCGTTGACGCGCACGCGGCTGCAGGGGAAGCGGCCATCAACGTGAGCCGCAGCCGACTGGCCAGCCGCTTCGGTTTTACCATTGGCCAGGACCAGGGACCTCATGAAGGAGGTTACTTTTTGCAAGTTTTTGTAATTTGATTGTGCCTATAACTTTTAAAATAAAGTGAATTTCGAGAAAAGAAAAGCGTCACTAAATTACTACGTTCAGTGCGCTCAGGTTTGGTGGAAATTAAAAACCAGTAAAGAAGTATTTGCAGGGGTCCTTTAAGGACCTACTAATCTGCCTCCAAGCCTGTAACTGGACAAAAGCTCAGCGGTTAGAAGCTCACACGTGTTTTCACAAACCCGGACAAAACCTCGCTCCTTTTCTCTTTTTTTTTTGGCTACCCGGACGAAACACGAGCTGGGCTAAAGTGTAGACGCGATGGACATTGCACAATGTTTAGGAGACTACTTCTTCCACCTCTGCCAAAGCACGCACAGAAAGGTAAGTCATAAGAAACCATTCTACCATTGTTAAAGGGAACGTGTTGGTAAAACAAAATTAGCGACAACACTTTTCCTAGATTTATATTTCAGTGACGGTTTGTCTTGCCACTTCAGCTGTCTGGAATGCTCTTGGACCTCCGGGAACAATTTGCTAAAAAAATAGCTAAACGAGCACATAAATGTTGGGCACAATGTCTCTTCATTACTTGCACGGGTTTCCTTTGAGTTCAGAGTAATATTTTCAGGGAATGGTTAAGAAAATAAAATTGTTCCCGTCATAGTGCGCCGTAAATGTATTTGAAATCAAGGATTATCTCAGGGTGATGTCAAATAGAAACTGAAGCAAAACTGTATTATAAAAACCATTGAGTTGAGATTTAAAAAAAAAAACAAAAAAACATTGCCGGTAGGGAGTTGGGTCTTTTGGACAAGTACAAGACTGACGACCAATTTAGAAAGCTATGCGGTATGTTGTATGGGCTGGCGTTCCTTCTAACACAGCTTGTGCCCGAAGGACTAACTACATCAAGGAAAAGTCACCGGTGACATCAGCGACCTGCTGGACTACTTTGATTGCACGTATGTCAACGGCCCCTTCCGTGTTACTTCTGCTCCTTCTGCTGCAGCTCCCTGAGCGAATTCTTCGCTTTGCCTGACTGTGCGCCGACGATGACGGGGTTTCCCCCGGAACGATGAAATATGTACGACGTCACTATAGAAGATGAAGACCGAACGAACAACGCCTGCGAAGGATGAAATAACGGGTTCCAGAAGCTTGTCGGCCGCGTCCATCCAAGCATCTGGAGGCTGATTGAAAGTATACAGCAACATCAGACGCTCGTTGTCATGGCATTGACACAACCCCAGAGAGTTGAGCCCCCAGTGAAGCGAGTGCGGAAAGCCATCTGTGCCTGCACAACCGTCTAAACATATTTGCGAGAGTTTCCAGGTACACCGATATCTACCAAGACTGAAGGAGGCAATAAGCGACTGCATTCGCTTCTAACTAATTGATGAACTTGTTTTACTCTAATCAACAAACCAGGTGCCTGTCAGATTTAATTTATCATTGCGTTTTAAGGCCCTTTCATACTGAGGCAACACGATGACAACAGCAACACAAAACGTTGTCCGACAGTCGGGCAACTTTTTGCTTGCTCACCGTGTTTCCCGACAAGCCTGTCACATCGCGGCAACAGCAGCACAACATGAACGACAACGAAGACGTTGCCTCGGTATGACAGCTTTTGGCAGCGGCAACTTCTGTTGGACAACGTGTGTAGCCCTCATCGCTGGCTGAGAGAATTTTGGGCCGGCAACACGACAACACACATAGCTTCGATGGCAAATCTAGTTCTCTATCAATAAAGTCTTACTCAAATAAAGGCTTGGAAAACTTCATTTAACAATAATTAGGGCTGGCGTGCAGCTAAAACAATTTCATGATTGTTTTTACTAGCGATTGTCGATATGGTCACAGCTACGGTCGTGAACGTTCAGATTGGCGCTGAAATTAGAACTGCAGAGAGACCAGGGGGCTTTGTTCGACAAATGTTTCGTTTCTCCTAAAAAGTAACGGAAGTGCCGGAAGTGACGATATCGCGTCTTATTGATTGGAGGCTCAAATGACGAAAGTTCCCTCTTTCGTCGTTTGAGCCTCTAGCAAATCAAATGCGATATTGTCACTAATGAAGAGGTAATAACACAAAGACTAACTGAGTAAACTAAACGTTTAATGAGGCGAACTTGTGCCCAAAACAAAAAGAAAAACAATAACAACAAAGCGTCGCGGGCGTCGAAGTCGGCGAAACAGCAGGATAGAACGCTGAGGCGAAACTGACCTTGGCTCGCCACGCGCAGAGGCCACGCCAAGCCCCTTATGTACACGCATGGGCTTCTGGAATAATCGGCGTAGAAGATTCGAAGCGTAGAACATTCGTTTTATGTGTATTTTAGAGAGATAGTGATTCTTATGATGATCGAGTTTTATGGCGTAAATGAATACGTACTATTTCTTGTTTCTGTAATACTTCCAAAGGAAGGCATCTGGCTTCTGCTACCGTGCCAGGTCCAGATGAACCTCTTGGTAGACCAAGGCAGATTCGAATGCATTTGTTAAGCGTCCCTTGAAGCTGTCGTTTACTCGTCAGGCTTATATTTGTTAGGTGTGGAATAGAGTGTCTTATTAGACCTTCAACCAGAGATTTGTACAGTAGAATCATTGATCTGCAGTTACACCCCCAAGCTGTTCCTGTGAGGCAGCGTAGAACATTGGTTGCTCCCGTGATTCTCTTTTTTAGAGAATTAACTTCTTTCGTCCATGAGAGATTTCGATCAATGTTGATCCCTACAAATTTATGTACTGTGACGTAAGGAACTGTATGTCCGCCTAAAAGGATCGGATACTTTTCCATAGATTTCTTCGTAAATGCCATGGCAACTGTTTTCTTGGGAGAGATTTGGAGGCCTTTGGAACCTAGAAAACTTGCCAATATATGGTGAGACGTTTGCAACCGCAGCTTTACAGTTAGCCTAGAGCGGGAAGTAGAAGCGTAGAACATTCGGACCTCGAACAAGCAACAGGATTGTCGAATTTACCAGAACGCTAAATTGCAGGAATAAACAAAAGATGCGTCGCTCCCAGGAATCGAACCCTGGCTTTTAGCGTGGGAGGCAGGCACAATAACCGTTAGGCCACGCGCACGCTGACTGTTTGGCCAGATGCGCGTGCGGCAATATCGTCCTTTCCGTCACTTCCGTGTCTTTTTAGGAGAAACGAAGCATTTGTCGAACATAGCCCCCCAGCTCAGATTACTGCAAGTAAAATAAAATGGCATGCCTACTCACCCGCTGATGAAGTATAATAAAAAATAATCCAGGAAAGCAAAGATTAAAAAATCAAAGCATTAAAACGACCGCTCTGATCATGATTGTTAAGGGGGATCCAACCGCTATTTATTTGTACCCTTTTCCTCATAGATGGCGCAGAATTTTTCCGGAACAAACGAGTTGCATGTTCGTAGCTGCGCATGCAGGTCGTGCGCTCGGGGTGGGCTCGGGCCACGGGCTGTTCGCCGCCGACCTCGAGCTAGATCTTCTTCGCTCTGCGTCCGCCGCTGGAGGAAGCGGCCAACAGGTGGCGCGAGATACGAGCCAGTACATACGTAGATTGCAGTGGCTTACAAATGTAGAATAAGTTCTGATTTCCGAATGAATTCGAAGTTCCATCCACGTTCGAAATTATCGAAAGCACAAGGTGCGGCGTTGTGGCCGTTTGGACCACCACATTTAACACGCAAACGTTGTTTTGCAAAAAAACAAAAAACAAAAAACAACAACAAATAGTTTAATTTAAAGCTAGAAAACAAAAAAGAAATAAAATGGCAGTTTTGCACCTCCTATGTCGTATATCGGCCTGCTCTTCGTCTAAATACTGGTTTGCAAACCCGCACTCAGGTTGTGTGGAGTAAAGCCCATCTATCCTGGGAAAAGTGGCGCCAATCATTTTTGTGGAAATGCTAGAGACACGTGCCGTGCGCCACTTCTGGGAAGAACTAGAGCCACTAAATGATCTGCGCTTAGAGTATCGGCACTCTGTTCCCCAACATTGTTGTGGGCGCCGACATTTTGGTGCTTGTGCAGAGTAGACGCAACTGCCGATCGTCATGATTCAAAAGTGCGACTTCCTCAGCATTATATTCGATGTTAGGAAGCTCATATAATGTTGCTTTGCTCTGTCGCGAACTGCTTAAAGATTTGTGGAGGACGGAAAAGCGTTTCCTGCGATTTCAGTTAATTCTTCAGATAACTGGCAACCATCATTTTAAGCCACAATATGAACAAGTGTAGTTACTCTGAAGCCTAGCTTATTTAGTGGCACTATATATAGAAGAACATGGCGTCTGAAATCTAGCTCAGTGCTGCGCTGTTCCGCCATGATCTTCCCTAGTGCCACTAAATAAGCTACGCCTCAGGGTAACGACACTTGTCCATATTCTGGCTTAAAATCATGACTGCCAGTTATCTGAAAATTTATCTGAAATCACAGGAAACGCTTTTACGTCCTCGACAAATGTTTAAACGCTTCGCGACAAAGCAAAGCAATATTACATGAGCTTCCTAACACCGAATCAAATGCCGAGGAAGTTGCACTTTTGAATCATGACGATCGGCAGTTGCGTCTGCTCTGTACAAGCACCAAGATGGCGGCGCCCACAGCAGTATTGGGGTAGAGTTCCTGTATAGGCTCCCTACGGGAGCCAGAGTTGCGCGTTTGATTCCACATGCCGCGTGCCGCCCTCGCCGCTATTCGCCGAGATCCGATCACGTGAGGAGCCGTATCAAGTGTCGTGCAGCAAAGTAGACGTTGCACGCGCCCCGGCATACGTTCCCAGGCTTTTGAGCCTGCCGCGCGCCTCGAACGCGCGGCGCTGCTATTCGCGGAATTCAGTCACGTGAGGAGCTGGATCCACATGCCATGCGTGAACCCTTCGCATAACCTCAAACCAGCCAGTAACTGACGTACCCTCGACCTGGTGCATTTTTGGATTGCCCGCTGACACAGGGTATGCAACCGCCAAGAGTATGGGCGAAACGCTTAAAAACGGACGTCGTGCATGAGTTAGTTCCGAGTACTCCTTTTTACCGTGCTGCAATTTCCGAAAATCTACGGTTGTCTGGCTACCACTCTGTGGTCGTCGGATGGGTAAATAATTTTCAAAAGCATAAGAACAATAGCAGAAAGTGGGCCATGAGCACAAGAAGCTGCAGCGCGAGTGTGGCTGCAATGTTATCGAGCTTCGCATTTTCCCCAAGAATCCTTATTTATGAAGTCAGTCGGTTGCGAGCTTGAATCGCGAGAGATTCGTATCAGACTCAACGTCATGTTTAAGCTCACGACCACTTCGTCTACGACAAGAGGACCGATTTTAATTCCCGGTGCAGATGGTTCAATTAGGTTATCACTGCAAGCCCCATGGTATGTGAAAGGTATGAAAAAGTCTACATGCCACCACTCAAGATGCAGCTATCAAATGCCGAGAGCTTACCTTCATAGACTACATTAAACTGCTCATATATACTTCGCTGTGGAAAGTCAATCAAAACACCCCACCGTCTTCGTCGTCGTTCTCTCGAGGAGGCAAGGTGATGGCCTGTGAGTAGCCAGCTGGATTCAACCGGACAAGCTCCAACCAAGTTATTGCAGCCCACCATAGCCAAGTCTAGCCAAGTTCCCCCCATACCCACACCGTTGCCTACCCAGATAGCTGTGCTGCCAGAACTAGCCGGTATTTCTTTTTCTAAACCGCTAGACGGCGTCGTCGGCGCCGCAATTCTCAAGATGGCGGCGCCGTTCAAGAAAAGGTCTATACAGGAACTCTATATTGGGGAACAGAATGCCGACCCTAAGCATCACTCATTTAGTGGCGAGGTCCACAGTTCTGCACGTCCAGAGGTGTAGACCTCGTCGAAGAGGTCCACACTTCTGCGCGTCGAGTCAAAAGCAACAGGAAGCAACCGTTTCCCACCCGTCAACTGTACCAAGGAGTTCTCTGTCCAAGCAAGTGGCGCGGCTCTACTACTCGTCCACAATCGCGCGCCAAGTGCACAGCAGCTGACAAGATTGGCAACGGGTATGGCAAGAAAGAACACTTTCCGTCTGTCTGCCTGTCAGCGAAAAAGAACCACCCAAGTACACAAAGGCATGTTGCACTCAAGTTATCCTCGTAAATTCCAAAGGTTGAAGGCGCTGCCGGCAAGTGCAGACTAAATTCATTTGATAAAAATCACGCTTTCAAGTACCGCGAACCATTGTTGTGGAAACACGCAAGACACGTGCGAGGAGCGGGTGCTCCGCTGCCATTCGGTTCCAAGGGCCACTCATTTCAGTACTGCGCCGACAACTGCAGACTAAATTCATTTGACAAAATTCACGCTTTCAAGTACCGCCAACCATTGTTGCGGAAACGAGCAAGACACGTGCGAGAAGCGGGTGCTCCGCTGCCATTCGCTTCCAAGGGCCGGTCATTTCAGTACTGCGCCGACAACTGCTTCCAAGAGCCGCTCGAGACACGGGCCACGTGCACTGGCGCATTTGACGCCACTTGCAAGACAAACGCAAACACTTCGAAAGGCTTGAGTCCAGACAGATAAAGAGGGATCGGTGGCCAAGTGCAATAAAGAAAAAAAAAAAAGATCGGTGGCCGAGTGGGCTAGAGCACACCAGGGGCCATAATCTGGACATTTGGCGAGAAAGCCGGCGAGAAATTTGTCGTCCGTGATTGGCCGACGACGCACTTGACCTTGGTGCCGGCCAATCATAGCCGTCAGATTTCTCGCCGACTTTTCCGCCAAGTGTCCAGATTAGGGCCCCAGCTCGGAGCATGAGGAGCAAAAGCTCGCGCTGTATAACCCAGGGATCCTGGGTTCAATCCCCACCCCTGCCCGTATCGATCTAGATGAGCATCGTACCGGCGTGCGGTCGTG
Organism: Ixodes persulcatus; assembly: GCA_013358835.2. NCBI lineage: Eukaryota > Metazoa > Arthropoda > Arachnida > Ixodida > Ixodidae > Ixodes > Ixodes persulcatus. The sequence goes on along the minus strand of JABSTQ010006403.1, from coordinate 2,556 downwards.
TATTATTACTATTGCGTGATGCACGTTAAAGACCCCAGGCTACCGGTTGTACTGCACTGGCTAAATTGATCACCTACAGCTGGGAGACAAGTCGCCCGTTGAGGCAGACTATGTTCTAGGCTGTATAAACATACACACCCAAGTTTGTTTCCAGACAGGTAAGGTGGCACCGCTTCGTTCCACCGTGACATAGTAAGATCACTGTTGAAAGAGGTGTTCGTAACAAACAATAGCATAGTGAACTCCCGAGGTTACTTATGAAGACACTAAACTTATTTAGAGGTTCATTTGATTTTGCCTAAAAATTAGAAAGGTGAAGAAAAAAAAAAGAAACGTACGCCTCACCTTATGTAGACGTATTTTCTACCTATTGATGGCCCGTTTGGTTTTCTTAGTAATCGGCAAAACGGGAAGTGTTAAATTTACAAAAAAAAAAATAAAATAAAAAATTGTTTGTGGCGCGAAAACGCTAACGTCAAAATTCAATTTGCATCTCAAAGTAAGCACCTGTTTGTTGGTTAAGAAAATATATTGTAATTGTTCAAAATAATAAAATTCGTGCTTCTTTTTTGTTTTTCATATCCACTAGCCACCAAACAAGGTCTACAGAGAATGAAAATATCTGAAATAATGTTTATAAAGTAAATGTTGTTCGAAATAAGTATTTTAGCCTTCTTTGCAACTCATTCAACTGTTTTTTTTTTATTTCCAAATACATAATAGTAAGGTGTCTTTATGTGCGCTTTGCTTAGGGTGGAAACATCTGGCCAATTGACTCCGTAAGTGTGACGTCATGGGTCCAAACAAACCGTTGCTAGGGTCGTTGTTATGGACGAATACATGTGGCTCGGTTTCGCTACGAAAACCCGACCGTTCAAAAATCAGGAGTAGGATTTAAACTTCTAATTATCACAGATATAGAAAGCTTGAATGTCATATATGTTTTGACAGAAGTGTGCCGGTAATCGCTCGTTTCTGAAATATTTACGACTGCAACTTCCGGTCCTCAAGATGCCTGCAGCAGACGACGAATGCAAGAAGTATGCCGTCTGCCACACGCCGGCCGGCCAAGCCGGGGCCGTCGTTTGAATCGTGTGAATAAAGACGATATTCTGACATCGCATTTGTTTGAAATATAATGAGTTTCAGACACTTATAAGAATTCATAGTGGGGTGCGATGCAAAATATGGTTTATCGAAAGTCCGGGCGTCGATCGAGATAATCGTCTGCTAAAAGATCGCATTGCACCCGTGAGAAAAGCACTTCAGGCGAACGGTTGAGATCCCAAATTTTGTTTGCGGACTCGCGCTATGCGAGGGTGCTTCGTATACCTGGTTGTAACCATCGCGTGGAGAAAGATTCTTGCAGTTTCTTCAGATTTCCGCAAGACCCCAAAGCGCGAAAGAACTGGATAAAAAACATAAGGTAAGTTTATTACAGATTGTACTCGCATCGCGGGTTCGATGAAGATCTTCACCAAAAGAGCCCATCCACGGAATTTGATGCATACAAAGGGAAAAAAAAAGCAAAATACTGCGAAATTGCGATAGACATGCAATTCTTTAATAACCTCCACAATAATAATAATAACAAACGACTTACCTCGACGGCGTACGATTTGTTTCTCATGCTGGCCTGCACTACGCCGGTAATGCACTTCAGGTCGTCGTCGTAACTGATCTGCATGACGTGGTTTGATTTTACTGCATTTTCACCCCTCGTAACTAAGCTGGGTTCACAGAAAAAAAAAAGTACATTGCGGAGGCCTCTACGGCCATGGTGATGCACTTGTTTTTGTCGCTCGTTTACCGACGCAATTCCATGAAGACGCCCGCTGCAACAGAGGCCAGCAAATCTATCGTGTCGTCTGCTACCAAAGCAAAGCGGAGTGTAAGACTTCAGAAATGGCTTTCATCGTTGCGATACGACACTGAGACGACAAGAACATCTTCATAATTAGATATCAAGAAGTTAGGTTGCTTACAAAAAATTGTTTACTTACTTGTAAGCAAAACTCTAGCCTCATGTGGAGTCTCCATGCATTAGTTCATAGCAACGTCCCTAGCAACGGTTTGTTTGGACCCAGACGCCATGTTGTGACGTCATCACTTACGGGGTCAATTTGTCCCACACTTTTATTTTTCTTTTTTCGTTCAGAAGCGCGTGAAAGAGCGTGTCCCTGCATACGTTTGTGGCGCTGACTGTGCTATGGAGACATTTGTTTTCGTCGATTTATTTGTATTTTACCCGTGAGCGCGTGCTGTCGGCATCGGGTACTACAAAGGGTGGCATCACCCTAAGCAGAAGGACATTGAGGCACCCTACATATTAATATATCTTGGGGTGCCTTCATGTGCGCTTTGCTTAGGGTGGTGGCATCTCGCCATTTTGTCGCGCACGTTTATTTTTATTTTTTGTTCAGAAGCGCGTGAAAGAGCGTGTCCCTGCATACGTTTGTGGCGCTGACTGTGCTATGGTGACATTTTGTTTTCGTTGATTTCTTTGTTTTTTCCCGTGAGCGCGTGCTGTCGGCAACGGGTACAATACTTCGTTCA
>JABSTQ010006402.1:0-25664 GCA_013358835.2 Ixodes persulcatus | reverse complement strand
AAATTTCTCCGCTAAAGTTTGGGGGGAACCTGAATCTGTTTCTAGTTTCCATGACGACCAGTCACGTGACATCTATTTCCTGCAAAATTTAGGACGAAATTAAATTGTTGCCTATGTCACATGGCATCAAGTTTCACGCTAAATATTGCGGGGAAACTTAATTGTTGCATAGGTGACGTGACGTTTGTTTTCTCAATAAATTTAGCGGGTAACCATAATTTTTCTAGGTCTCGTGACGCCAGGTCGCGTAAAATCAATGTTTCTGCCAAATTTAGCAGGAAACTGAGTTGGTGCATGAGTCACTTCACGACAATGTTTCCGATAAATTAAGTGGGAAAACCGAATCGTTCTGTAGGTCCAGTGACGTCAGGTCACGTGACAAAGGTTCCCGCTATATTTAGTGGGGAAACTGAATCGTTGCATAGGCCACGTGACGTCAATTATTGTGCTAAAGTTAGCGGGGAAACTGACGGCGTTTCCTTTCACGGCGTCACGAAGTCACACGCAACGGGCCAGTTACAAGTGTCCATGTTAAAAGTCAATGCCGGGAATACGAAAAAAAAAGCAAAACTTGTGTGAAATAGGAACATTTTTGACGCCAGTCGGTCCAAACGGGAGTTGTGAAGTCTCTGATCTGAAATGCAATGCAGAAATAGCTCACCCATCGTGTAACTCGCGTAGTAAAGAAACAATAAAGAAGGCTAAGCAATTGGTAAGCATAAAAGCATTTCATAGCAAGATAACTAGCACTGCAGTACAAGTTAAAAAGTAAAGATGATAAAGAACCTAGGAGAACGACAGCGGAGGAGCACGCAGAGAGAGCGGCAAATATTGGCTGGTCCTATCAACTGCAGAGAGCAGGCCATGGCATTGTGCCTCTTTCGCTGTTCGATTGGCCCTTTGGCTCATAACATCGGCTGCGTTCGGACATAAGGTGGAACGAAGTATACAGACTTCAAACTGTACCGCCTTACACTTTTTCGGTACAGCAATTATTTATGTCAGAAGGCCCATCGGAAAAGCTTGGTCCCTGTAAACAAGACATAGTTTATGATATACAGCTTGCATATGACAATAAGCACGTGGGGCAATACCCGAGATGCTAAATGGTAAGCTCTTAGAACAAATAAAAAATGAAAAGATAAACGCGACAAACTCAGAATTAGCAAAACATATGGGGGAATATAAAAGAGGCGTCGTAAAAGAATAAAAAAAGAATAAAATTCATGGGAAACTATTTCCCTGGCCTCAATACAGCTTGGCAGCACATCTAAAAAGTTCCTTAGAATTCATTTTTTGCTGCTTTTTTGTCAATTTGTAATTGAAAGGTCACTTCGACTTTCTCCGACATGTTGTTTTGGCTTGCGTCTTGTTATTTTCATTTTAGTGTATTAAATGCTGAATTAAGGTCTGCTTGAAGGCAGATCTTAACGCTGATAGGTCAGCTAGGGGTTTTCTGATCGGTGTGTTTCAGTTTGGCCGTCTGTTTTCCAAACCTTTCCTTTTTAGGTTTTTGTTATTGATTGTGAAAGTTGGTTCAACGGTTCATACAAATGTGTCTACAGTTATGGAGACCTTGCTCGAAGTTAATTTTGTTAATGTGTCCACACAGAGTGTACCAGTGAAGAGGTCAATGACATGAGCATCGGGTGAATATGTGGAGCGAGAAAAAATAACCAAACAAGCTGCGTTTGAGAGGTTCTTTCACTGCGGCCTCTTACTTCGACTGAAAACTTTCTTGAGTGTTTCGCACCCAAGTTTCAGGTGCTACATTGTGATTAACTCACGCCTTGAAGGAAAACCGCATTAGATCCCTAAGATTGCCAATTTTGTGCCAAGTTAGACGTTTCTCTTGAGTGCTGCCTGAGGAGTGCATGGAGTGCGGATAGGTGGGCGGAATGCGGCCTCCGACAGTGCGTCTTCATTCTTTCTTTCATTACACTACATAATCTTGCATAAAGCTGATAATGAGACAAAAAACGAATATTCTGTTTGATTCTTTTACTTAGGTAAACAAATTGGTCGTCTGCCAAAAAAGGAGACTGGATATCACATTTAGGTCAATCATATTTAAATGGGTTCACATTTTTGTAGATATTTCAGAAAGTATGATTTGAAGCCCTCGACACTTGCAGATACTTGCAGTGTTTTTATATGGATTGACCTACACTGCCGCGGAAGAATAGTGTTGATAAATCAATACTCAATAGTGATTTATAAAAAAATTAAAATAAAAAGCTATGACAAAAGAGTAACGAAAAAAAAAAGAAGTTTGTTTGAATAGACGCTTCCGGTTTACTTGCAGGAAATAAAAAAAAAGAATGGTCGGGATAAATTTGAAATAGCTAAATATAAAATGCATTAAATGGTGGGTATAATATAATAAAGAAAAAAGTTGATAAACTGATTAACAGAAACACGTAAAACCATCAACAACTATAACAAAACGTTCGCGAGAGGTGCATGTCTGCATTAGATGCCTGCTAAATGGATCTGTTCCATTCCCCTTCTTTAAAAAAAAAAAAAAAGCGGTTTAGGGCCCTTGTGACAATTAGCGTTTGTTTTCAATCAACCACGCTCCGTTTTATGCTTGGACAGGCCAAAGACTCGTTCGAAACGCACGGACGCGCGCATCACAATTACAAGCCGGAACACTCGCTTAAAGTTGCCTTAAAAGAGCGTGGCCCATCGCGAATAAAAAAAAAAAACAACAACAAAAAAAAACAAAAAAAAAAACAATGTAGAAAAAAAACTTCGCGAGTACATGTTCACAGCACACAGATCTAACAAGAACGCAGGCGTCCTAAGAGCAAATTTGTTTGTACAGGTTGTTTCGAACGCTATTCGGACGACAATAATTTTTTTTTTTTAAATAAGCCAATTCACGAAGTACACTGAAACGTTCTAAAATTTCGTCTTCAACTTTTTTTTTTACATTTACCGTGCTCTATTTTATTAGTGTTGATTTCTGACAATTAGTTTCAGCACAGACAAGTTTGCAATTTTAATGTTCAGAATTAGAAAAACGGAAACGAACCGACAAAACTAATCCCTGAAAAATGAGTACAAGGGGGAAAAAGCACAAACACAAAGTGGAGATTTGTGCTTGTTCTTTGTCCCCCTTGTTCCCCTTCTCCAGTTATTATTATCCTCTTTCTTGTCTAGCTCACTTGTGCATTTGCATTAATTGCGTTATCATCGGAAACGAACCGTCCGGTTGACGCTTCTACTCGCGGTTGGTGCCACACGCGCTTGGATGTGCTGGTTTCGTTTTCGGGTGACCATCTGATAAAAGCTTTCACGGTTTTGTTTTCTAATTTGTCCTCTGTGAGTAGCAACATTGACGAAACTGTCTCTTAACGCTTTTCTGCCTGTGCATAGGAATAACAAAATATTTCTTCGGCTTGAATTTTTGTTTTAAGCCTTTTTTATATGAAATTGGCGTTTATTTGTTACACCTGTCCGAAAGAAAAGTGTTATTGTGCATCGTACAATGACTGCTTTATGTGAATATTTTTAAACCCGAATCACGCTCCAAAACACCTTGTATAAAAAAAGGTACCGGGAGATTATCACTGAGGGCTACGTTCGGGGGGTTGCTACCTTTGTACTGCAGGGACTGCATGTGCCAGCCTAATTTCAGTGAAGCCACTGTTTTGGACAGACATAGAGACAGGGTGACAGGGGAAATATCGAGGCCTTTTTTATTTCAGAACTTGGCGGGAGATTCGTCAGCGAACCGTCAGTAGCGTTATCTGACAAAGAGTTCGGGTACCTGCTATCGACTATGACGGGCATTACGTAGACACTGATTGGGCCTATCGCTACATAATATGCTGCTTGGTCGGCACGTTTGTGTGTCTATATATTTTTATCCGATTAAGATGCGTCTTGTTTTCCTTCTTCAAATTTTGTGTAATAAACAACAGTTGTTAGTTCAGTGCCGTCCTGTCGTGTTTGTTCCTTTACTCTGTCCAAGTTTCTTTGCCGCTGTTTCTCCCCAAGATGTTCACGAAAATAGGAAGCCCTTACAAGTCATCCCTCTCCCTCACTGCTATCCTGAAGATAGAAATTGGAGCTTTTTGGTCGACAGCACTATAGAAGGACTACTTACACACTTGTTCTTCAGATGCTCTATTCTTTGCACTTCCATTATTTCTCTTGTCAATTTAGCTATTACGAAACAATTTTCAAAATGTGCTACACAACCACAATCCGGACAGTGGGTTCCCATGTTTTCAGCGGCGACTCGGTGGGTGTTATAAAAATGCTTCTTTAAACGATCATTCAAACACCTGCCAGTCTGGTCTCCATAAGTAGCCTAGTAAGGAGTATGTAGGCCAGACTGCCAGGTGTTTGAATGATCGTTTCAGGGAGCATTTTTATAATACTCACCGAGTCGTCGCTGGACATCTGAGAATCTACTGTCAGGATTCTGGTTGCGTAGCACATTTTGAAAATTGTTCCGTAAAAGGGAGGATTTGAGACCCACTGACAAGAAAAATAATCAAACCGCAAAGAATAGGGCATCTGAAGGACAAGTGTGTAAGTAGTCCTTCTATAGCGCTGTCGACCAAAGAGCTCCAATTTCTATCTAAACGATAGCGGTGAGGGAGAGGGATGAATTGTAAGGGGTTGTTAAAGTGCCAGCTGAACGTTTTAAGGACACACACACAGAGACGAACAAACTTTAACAAGCATGAACCAACTAGCTCAGCTTCAAGCCGTCACAATGTAAGGGTTTGCATTTTTCTTTTGTCTTTTCCTTTTCTTTTGTCTTGTCTTTCGCTTTTTTTTCTTGTATTTTGTGCTGTTTCTTCTGCTTATCACGTTCTGGAAAGTCAATCCAGACTTTGAAGTGAAGAATGATTGTTTCCCTGCACTGTCACCGTAAATATACAAAAAATGAAAAATGACATTTGCATACTTGTCGTGCCAAACCCTGTCACACTTGTTCCGAACTCTGATCTCCATGAGATTACAATACCATCGTTTCTGTTGCAGTGGCGCGGCATATTCTATACTTGTTTTGCTTCAGTCTTTGTAAGGGGGACGCTGTAATCCGATTCTACTCATCTATTGTGTACTAGATAGCACCATATTTGCAGAGCTAGTCTTCGGTTTTTGAAGTTCCATCGAAATATATTTCAACTTTTAAGTTATTTGTTATTTGGCATGTAAATTTACAAGCTTATCTAGATTGAAGGCAGCAAATATCTTGCCAGCACTCATGGTACGCGTTTGAAGTATATTGCGTTAACATAATTGACCAAACCTCTGCTTTTTATTTGTCAGTGCCTCTAGCGAGTTGTGCATGCTAGTATTGCTTTTGTTTGTTTGTTTCACATAATCTACAGTACATTTTTCACCTTTCTACTCAGTGCAGCCCTCGCCGAACAGAAGCTAGCATCGACTAGGCCGAGGATAGGTCCATGGCAGTCTGCAAAGGTAGTTGATGGTAAGCTGCCTTATATATACAGCTGTGTAAGAGCAGCTTGTCCTGGTGACAATTTGAAACACATTTTTATGTTTTAGAAAGTGAAATTTGCATGGGCATACTTGCAGTGTGAAACCTTACCAAGCCTGTTCTGAACTTTCATCCTCTTGAGATTTCAATACAGCCGTTTGTGCTGCGCACACACTGGCTACTTCGGCCAGGTAGAGACTTGATCCATATGAAGGTAAACAGGTGAGTATCAACTGCTCAGTGCTGTCCGTGGTGACGTTCTCTCGTTATCAGAAGACTTACCACACTTGTTTGGCAAGGCATTTGTAAAGTAGAGCAAGTCAGCTGCTGCATAATGCTCCCAGTACTGGGCAGTCGACGATTGCTTGTTCACCTTCGTATAGATTACGACTGTACTTCAAGCTCGGCAAGTGTGACACTCATCTGATTCAGCCTAGCAGTGGTGTGCTGAGCGGTATCTGTAGAGCTAGTTGACTTGTGTACACACAGCGACTGTGTGGTATATAACACACCCAATTGGGAACTTTAATGCAATCTTGTGCAGTCCCATTGATGCTATGATTATAATTACGCACCGTTTCATGGCGCGAAACAAAACAAAACGCGATGTAATCGGTTTTTTAGACTGCCTGCGCGACCTTCAAGCTTGTCTTTGTACGTTATCCGTGGTGAAATGCCGTCTATAAGCAAAATTTAGAGAATCCTTGAGCTATATGCTACAAAGAGTGAAAGCAGTTGTCCGGCCGCATTTTCCCTTTTTTGTATACTGTGTGAATGCAGACGGACGCACACTTTGGATGCTTTCAGCTTAAAGGCCCCACATAAAGCTCACGGCTTAATAAGGCATAACTTATTGTGAAGTGTTTGCGGATTTGGCTTTTAAATGTCATGCACATGGGAAGCACAATGGTGGTGTAAAGTATGCCGAAATTGTAATGGTGCACTTTAAAGTTATACAGGGTATATTCAGCGAAATGTGAGCCAAATCTTTTGTGCCAAAACTATACATCCCACAAAACAAAAGTCTTGTGTTGTTTTGGTCCTGGGCCAGGGGCCTATTTAGAAAAATGAAAACAAAACAATGTAGTTAATAATGTGTATGTGTGCAGATTATTGTCTTTTTCCTTCCAATTACAGCATACACGGATGGTATCTCCAAGGAGAAGGGGTGGGATTATGTAGAGAATCTAGTGCTTTTTTCTATGAGTACGAAGCTTTCCGAAGTAAGGTCAGAAGGGAAAAAGCACCACCAAGTTCCGCCTGGTCCTGAGCAGCCACGATAATGAACACAGAATTCAGAAGAATAGTAATACGAAAGACTTACGCTGGCAGCCACGCTTTTTGAGTTCGCAATGATAATTGATTATGATCACAAATATTCCTGCTTTGCTCAAGGTCGCCTAGTTTACAGACCATATTGTTGATCTTTAGCGCAGCAGGAATATTTTTGACCAGAATTAAACGTTATTGTTAAAGGGGCGATGCAACAATTTTTGTATTTTGCGCAAATACCGCTTAGAACAGATCCCTGACGTTAATGACCTATGAAACACGCGGTCGTTTTTCACCCCACGCAATAGAAGACCCAGTAAAAGGATTAAAGAAAAGCAAGCAGCGTTCACCCCCTCAACTCGCAGCCAGAACAAGTGGCCACGTGATCTGGAGCCGATTATATGCCGCCAATGTTGAACATAGCCACGCGCTGGGGTTGGCAAAGCACAGGACACGCGCTGAGTTCAAGACATTGTTATGGCTCGGCTATTGTCGTCATTGCAGCGATTGGACACGGGCCACTACCCGAATGCTTCTGGAGCTAGTAATTATCACGAGCCCAACTCGAGTGCCCACGCAATGCTCGGGTCCAATCTCTGAACAGCATTCAAATATCGTCATATGGGTGTACTGCGATCCCCACTTTACGTCATCAAACGTCATCAAATTTTGCAAAGGAGAGATTGAATGAAAATGATCGCTTTTGTCTCTGAAATTACGCCGCAACAAAGGAGTTTTTTGGCCAGTGGCGTTGCGTGCGAGTAACCTTGAGTCCCGCTACTTACAGTAAGCTCGTGTAAAGTGAAAAACATTCCAATTGAATATCGTTGCACCGCCCCTTTAATTGACCAAATGTGGCTGTCTGTGTAGTCCTTTGTGTCTTTATTCTTTTTACTTGTGTATTCATTATTTCATTTTTTTCTCATGATTTAGTCCTTCGTGTTTTTGTTTTTGTGACTTATGTGGTAATTTTTTTTTTCCTTTTTTGAGGGTTTAGTTAAATATATGATGCCCTCTTCATTTTCTAGTTTGGAAAACAGACGTGACCTCGTCGTGTTCAAGGAACAGTAATGACCTTTTCATCTTGTATTTTGCTCTGGTGAAAAATGGTGTCTGTGTGTGTGTGCGTGTGCGCAACATACGTGGTCAGAAGGGATGATTTGGGGACCGAACGGTAAAACAAGGCCAGCGAGGAGCGACTGGGGACTTTGATCATCGCACGGTGCAAGGAAGGACTTCAACGACGAGGCTAGCAAGCAAGCCCATGTCAAAACAACTGTGCTCGACCAGAGGGGTGAATCAGGACTGTGACTCTGTGAGTGAGAATCAACGACTCTGGAACTTTGGTGTAGTTTACAGCTTAATTGTTGCTTCCCGTTTGTTTTATTTTATAGGTGTCCGTGTGCTGTTACATTTTTAATTTTAATGGTTGTCCGTGTGATATTACAGTTTTGTTTCTTATCATTTTTTTTAATGGGGGAAGTGCTAGTTTTAAGTTTTGTCGCTTTTATGTATAATTTTTTTTTTCAAACCATATTCCCTGTCTGCTCCCTCGACAACCAATCCCACCAAAGGGCTGCGACTTTCCGACGTCGAATCATATGTTAAAATGTTTTCTAACTAATGATTGCCTGCATTCTATCTTTGTAGCATACATATTTGTCGGAATGACGAATTCCGAACCAGGCCAATAAAGATTGGTCTGTGGCCTATTTTGTAGATATATCTACGTAAATACACGCTTGGCAGTGTGGGATAGCAGTTAATTGTATAGTTTGTGAATATTCGTAAAAATGCATTATACGATGCCAAGTCTGGACCTGGAAAGTATAGTACCTGCCCCATGGCAATAATTTTCATGTGATGCTAGTAGGAGCATCACATAGAAATTGCTTTATGTGGGGTGGGTACCCTACTTGAACGGCCCAAACATGTTATCATATAAAGCAGTCTATATATGGTATATAAGGAATTGGGCAGACATGGGTATATAAGAAATTGTGCAGATATGACTTTATCCATCCAGATACGGCCTTATTTTGCATATCTGCCCAATTCCTTATGTATTCATATATGTATTTTTAATATAGGTCCAGATATGACATTTTTGTAAGAGTAGGTATATCACTCTATTAAACTATTTCTTTTATTTTCCGGTGTTGCTTGATGCGGTTAAAAATACGGTAAGACCCACTCCGGTGAAGATCTACGGATTGGCCAGATGCGGTTCAGCTTCCGCTTCGACCAATTACGGTTGGGTTTCCGGACTGGTTATTTCCGGTTCATTTAACGGTTTCTAAAAATCCGATTTGCTTAGGGGCTCATATGTCGGATTGAAATTCAGGATTCATTCCGGTTTGTTTTTGAACCGTTTTTTTTGGTAGGGTTAATACACAAATTCATATATACACACAAAAAAGCGTATTCTGTACAAACATAAAAAAATTAATTTTGATCAAAAACTTTTAGAACACCCTCGAGATAGAAAATTGCGAACCACACCACACTTTTGATATAACCCGCCGAAAATCAAGCCATTAGTCAACTTACATTGGCACACCGCAGCTATTTTTTGCTTACACTCTTATCCGCGTGGTCTTTTATGGCCGTTGCCTCGGGCATCTCTCGAACAAAAATGTTATTGTTTGTTGCCAGTATTGCGAGGTCTTGGAACGTTGCAGTGCATTTGCAAGTTCTACAATGGTAGAGGACAAGAGCGCAAATAACACGAAGCAGAAGAACAGGACAGGACAGGACAAAGCGCTACTATCCGTGTCTTTTTCGCTCTTGACCTCTATTATGCTTTACCAATTAGCCTAGCGGTTAATTTTGATGCAGTTTCTTTCTGCAATGGGCTGACAAATTGCCTCCTGACGTGCCTCCGAAGACGCCGCGTGCTCCCTGGTTCTGCCGTTGATGCGTCTGCTTGTTTGTATGTTATAATACTTGCCGTAGGACAGCGTAATTTTATGGAAAACCCTCTTCATGCATGTAGGCATGTTTTGTACGGTGGGCGATGCCACACTTTGTCACTGCCATTTTTCGTTAACCAATCTGCACATGGCATATGATTTATTTGGTGCAGACGTCTCGACTGGAATGTCCAGTTTTTTCGGGATCTTTTTTTAGCTCGTGTGAAATAATACTGCATTTAGGGAATGATAACAATTTTTTTGGAAATGTCCTTCTTTTTGTTCATTTATTGTCTTCTTGCTCTTCAGTTCTGTGCATATTGATTAATAAACTCCCCTGCTCCTCCTCTCGTCCCCCTCCTTTTCTCCCATCCTTTTCATTGTTTCCTTCTCCTCCTCTCCCCTCCTCCTTCTCCCTATCTTCCCCTCCTCCTCCTCCACACGTGACTCCAGTTTTCCCGTTAAATCTAGCGGAGAAACTGAATCTGCTCATTGATGAAGTGACACTAAGTCATTTTTTTTTAAGTTTTTAGGCGCTATTGGTCTTCTTCATCGATTGTGAACTTCAAAGCTTCTCACTCATGCCGATTATTGTTTGTGACATAATCGGGTTTCATGTATCATTCCTTTATTTTTAACCCTGACCAGTAGAGTTATTTCTCCTTGCTTACCCTCAAAGTAATAATTTCCTTCTTTGATGCGCTTTGGCCTCAGAAGTCCTTGCGCCATAAAAACCCAATCCAAGCAACATCCAACCAGCGACTATAATCCTTCCACCCTTAAGCTGCGACTAAAAGCTTCGCCTTCAGCGCGAGCCTCTGCCCTTGCTAACATAGGTGTAAACGCGCAAGTACGCACAACAAAAGCACGGTGGAAGCCAGCGAGCTTGTGTTAAAGGTGGAGCTTCCAGTCATAGCTTAAGCGTAACCGGAGTACTTCGTTCATCCTGTGTTAACCGCAGTTGAAGGCAAGGAGGCGTCTACAGCCAATCAAGCGCCAGTTTCGAAGTGACGTCACTTCACTCCTAGGGCGTGTATCATTGCGCGAGTTAAAATGGTGCTGGTTGGAGGTCTGGCGTGGACGTGGTGCGGGCGAAACGCTTTGTTCCTGCTGTGTTAAAAATAATTCAGACTTCGTAAACTTTTCTCCATTTGCTGTGCATGTTCAAGTATCTTTAGTGATTATGGCTGGAACCTTTTAACGTGCTGAAGTTGACGCGGAGCTGTGCAGTTTAAAATTTGCAAGTGGGATCGGTTGGTGGAAATGGCATGCTATCCTATCATAGAGGCCTTGCACGTCGAGCAAAGCAGGCTCCGCAGAAACTCTTCGCCTCGTTTTTTCGTTGCGCACGGAAAACCTGAGACTTTCCGTCACGCAACGGATCAGATGGTCCTGGAGAATGAAACGCCCACTTGAACACTTCCGAAATGTCTCGCCTGCGCGGATTAGCATACCTAGAGATCGTGTGTCGGATTTGAAGGTGCCCATGCCGACTACTAACAGTACGCTACGGAAAGCTTTTGGGCAGTTACTGACTATTCACTCGCGGCAGAGCGAAGCTGTTTTCACCTTTTCGCAAAGCCAATGAAGACCTGCAGCACTGCCGAATAAACGTGGCACTTTTCTTTCGCATTTACGATTTCTGGACGATCCGCCTGTACGACTCGCTCAGAGACTCAGAACGACACTTGAGTGGATACGGCAACCCAGCCGTAATGATGTCGCCTAATGTACCACTACTCATTCAGGTTTGGACTGTGCACCTGGTGCCTACACATCGCTTTGGGCCAAACGTCAACTTCATCGCCTATCGGATATCGCGCTGACATCGCTCATCTGCAGTTGCTCCACGTGGCCAACATCTACAGCGCACCCTTCAAGGACACGATGACGTCAAAAAACCTTCAAGAAGCAGCGCCACCACTGCCTATAAAAGAAACGCAAGCGGCTGCGGGCGTCAGCGGACACGGCAACCCAGCCTTGATAATGTCGCCTAATATACCACTACTCATGCAGGTTTGCACCTGGTGCCCACTCATCGCTTCGGGCCAAACGTCGTCTTCATCGCCTATTGAATATCGCGCTGACATCGCTCATCTGCAGTTTCTCCACGTGGCCAACATCTACAGCGCACCCTTCACGGGCACGATGACGTCAAAAGACTTTCAAGAAGCAGCGCCACCACTGCCTATAAAAAAAATGCAAGCGGCTGCGGGCGTCAGTGGACACGGCAACCCAGCCGTGATGATGTCGCCTAATGTACCACTACTCATGCAGGTTGGTGATAGAAACCGTGTTTTTCACAGCGATTACCTCTGTTTGATTGTGTTGCCATGTCCGCACACAATTGCTGCTTGTGTACGTGACTGTTTCTCTGTAGCAGGCCCGTTGCCCATACTAGCTGGAGATGTGGAGGAAACCCAGGGCCTATTACGCAAGAAATGTTTAATGCTATGATTTGGACACAAAAGGGGATCCTTGCTAAAATTACTGAGGTACAAGTAAAACAAACTTCGTCAGAAGAAAGTATGCTGCAAATACAAAACAGCCTACTTGCGATGGAAAGAAAAACTTGAGAGCCTAGGTGAAACTGAGAACAGGCTTGCTGAACTTCAAAACTCTGTTAGTGGCTATGATGTCGAAATAAATACTCTTGTAAAACAAACTGGTGACTTAGAAAATCGCTCACGACGAAATAACCTTATCGTAAGGGCAATTAAAGAAGAGGCTTCTGAAAATGAGGATATACTAATGAGGAAAATCAACAATGATGTGTTTGACACTATGCTAAATAAAAAAACTGAACTCTATTTAACGTATACATCGACTTGGAAAAAAATGACTGGTATAGATTGCCCTGTAATACTTACATTTGCGGATTTTAAAGAGAAAATGGCTATCATGAAAAACTGCGTCAAACTAAAAAATACCAAAATTAGCATCCATGAAGATTATTCTAAGAGGGTTGTTGAGCTTCGAAAGAACCTGTGGAATTCAACCGCAGAGGAGAGAAAAAACGGTGCCAAAGTCAATCTGGTCTATGATAAGCTGTGGCTCAACAGTGTTCTGTACGCCTGAAATGAAGTCAGCAATGAGAGAGACAAGTATCGCGTTCCTCCGAAAAAAAATAACGAGTGACTAAAACAAAATTATTCAGCATGTTTTGAAATATTAAACGTAAACGCCAGAAGTATTGCAAACAATGTTGACGCGCTTGAAAGCATTATGCTAGAACACGATACTGAAGTGGCTTTATTTACCGTGACATGGCTTCATGAAAATATCCTAAACTCCGAAGTTACTCCTCCGAACTATTCAATGGTAGGAACAAATAGAGGGGGAAGAGGTGGCGGAGTTGCTATTATGATTAAAAATAACATCAAATGTGATGTCCTTGAGGAAGTGCGGGATGTGGAAGCATTATGGATCAAGATAAAATTGAATAACCGTACAGTTCATATTGGTGGCGTTTGCAGAGCCCCGAATTCGCCAGTTGAAATGCTGTTAAAACTAAGGGGCTACATTGATTCAAATTTACGTTACGGAGACAAGATAGTGTTACTGGGAGATCCTAATTTACCTGGGAATGTCTGGTCATCACATTCTCATAGAACGGCGGAAGTAGCTAGTTGCGATCAATTATTCGAACTTGTATTTTGCTATAAGTTATCCCAGCTGGTAACAGATTACACTAGAGTATGTTCAACTACGTCAACAATTTTATATTTGATTTTTGTTTTTGAGAGTTTAAAACCATCTTTTTCGAAATCTCAAACCGAAAAAGGTTTACCTGACATAGGATGGAACTCGTCTCATTGAATGTTGCCCCAGAAAAATCGCACAGTCATTCACGAAAGATGTTTTCGGATTGTAGATGTGCTGATGATGTACGCGTACTTGATTGCCTTTCAACAATTGTTTGATGATTTTGTGTTGCTTTACCAATCAAACGTTAGCCCAGGCACGTTATGGGACTATTTTTTAAGCATCTCTTTACGGTGTATTGAGCGATTTATACCAAAGCGCTCTAAAAAAATCAGGAACGAAAATCCTTGGATTACAAGTGAAATATTTCATGCAAAATGACAACTGAACCGGAAACCCGCGAGTTCGCATGATACAGGTGCAGAAAAAAAGAATTCCACTCAGCGATTTAGTCGGGAGTTGAGGCGTCCAGTTAGAGAGTCTAACGAAAGGTTTTATAATAAAACACTTAAAAATTTTCTTAGCGAGGTACCTAAGAAGTTCTGGCGGTACGTCAACCCTTCGGCTAAGTTCCAGCAGCATGCCTCTGACCCAAAAAATGAAAAGGAGAGCGTCGAAACATTTAGCACTTTTTTTTTCATCCGTCTTTACCGAAGATGATGGAAATTTGCCAAGCTTTAGTGATTCTTTCAACAAACCTCCCATAAATGATTCAGATATAAGTGAGCAATGAGTTTTTAACCTTCTACTTAACATCGACACAAAAAAGAGCCTAGGTCCAGACGAAATTCCTAACGAATTTTTAAAAAGGTATGCTGAGTGGTTTTCTAAATTCCTTACTATAGTCTTCAGATTGTATATGAGTAGCGGTTCTTTTCCCAGCGCGTGGCAAATAGCAAAAATGATACCCGTCCACAAGAGTGGTAGTGCTAATGACGTCTGTAACTTTCGCCCCATTTCCCTCACTGGTATATGATCTAAGCTTCTTGAGCATATCGTATCTATGAGCAGAACGTAAGGGTGCAAGTGAGCTAGTGTGTATAAAACATTTTAATGAAAAACCCGAGACTGAGGTAATGACAGACGACGACAAGGAAGAGAAGGAGAACGTCTCAAACACAGCTAAACCTTTATTGAAGCAAGAACCCTTTATATAGGGTTGAAAAGAAAAGGGAGGAAACGGAACCCTTCTTCACATCACCTCTCTCCGCAAAAGACACGGCAACACCTCTCTCCACAAAGAACACGACACCGGACCTCTAACAATGGGATCAAGCCAACAAAAGCACTGAAAGCACCAAAGATTACAGATCATTAAAATAAACACGCTGGGAAAATTACAGATTGCACAGGACCTTTCACTGAAAAAGTCAGCTATAAGACTACACACACACAAAAAGGAAATAAAGTTAACAAAACCATTAGAGATTAAGAAATCACTTCCATTCTGCATCTAAAGACAAAGAATGCTTGTTCACTGCATTCCCATGCTCCGTTATTGCGATTGACTCGTTCAGCAGGCGCTTGTGGTCGTTTTTTTCTCCTACAATTGTGGTTGTCGAGTTTCATAAAGGCATGCAATTCCTACACTCCTGAATATGCATGGATACCTCGGAATATGGGTCCTTGTTTTTGACACAACGTTTATGTTCTCCTAGTCTATCATTAACACAACGCTTCGTTTGACCAATATAGCACAAACCACAATCAAAGGGGATCTTGAAGACTATACCTGAAATAGGTGTAACACACTTTTGCCTGTGTTTTCTAAACAACCTTTCTGGGCGGAAGCGAACGGAGTTAACCGTTTCAAACTGCTATCTGTGCTAAACGCCATGCGTAAACCAAACTGATCGCCGACTAATTTTAAATTGTGTGAAATCTTATGAAAAAACGGTACGACTACAGACGTTTTGTGCTCGGACATTTTCCTAAATTGTTTGTCTTTTGCAACAATGTGCGAAAGCTGCTTGGAAATAAATTCTTGAGGATACTTTGCAACATGTTGCCGGGAAAACACAACTTGAATCGACGTCGTAATGAAGTGCCAACAAGACTTTTGAACCGCGCTGTTAATCATGTTTCGAACCAATCCTGCCTTGACATGCTTTGAATGGCAACTATCAAAGGGAAGTACTGGTTTAGCCTTTTCTTGGCCATACGTTGTTGGCTGGCTTTTCTTTAGAAAGCTGCAACTCCGGTGCCTCCCTGTACACGGTTTTCTCGATGGAACCAGCAAGGTCTAAGTCACAGACGCATACCAATATGTCATCCACGTATCTTCTAATAAGTACTGAGGCCGGGTGATAATGATTGATCATCTCATGCAATTTTAGGTCTGAGCTCCGGAGGTATATTTCTGAAAGGGTCGCGGCGACAGCCGAACCAATACATATGCTTTGAAGTTGAATGTATTTCCGCTCATCATAGGTTACCACTGTCGACTTTAGATACAGTTCAAGTATCCTTAGAAAATCATTGATCTCTATACCAGACTGGGACTGAAACCGAATTAAACTCTCCCCTAGAAACGAGCGAACTTTAGAATGCAAAACGGCTGGTTGGAGTGAATAGTACAAATCCTTGCTATCCAGGGACCAAATCGTGCAAATTTTACCATGAAGCGGTTGAATATCTGATATCAAATTCATGGAAGAACCTAATGCTAACGGGCTTTTTGAAATCTAGGCAAGAAAGACGATTCTGAAGGAACGTGGCGACAGTTTTTTGCCACGTGCCATCTTCGTTGATAACTACTCTCAGGTGAAGGTCAACCTTCTGGTCTTTCAAAAAGAACCTAATGGCAAACGTATGGCATTCAGTCTGACAGCCAAGGACGTAAAGTCACTGTCCTTAAAAGTCCTTACTTTTCTCTCTTGTGTCGGCCCAGATCCCCATAAACAGAACGAAATAACGCAGAAACAGCGAGGTTACATTTCTCCTAAAACTTATTGGAAGGCAGAACAGCAAATAGCCACGATTTGTCTGTTTCAAGAAGCTTTACCTCTTTCTCTTTCAACTCTTTCTCAACCCGCGTTACCATCCTAAAATTTCTAGCATCTGTCCTGTGCGAACTATCTACTAAGGACGACATTTTCTTAAAAGCCGTCGACACAAGAGCACTTTTCTCAGCTGGCTGTGAGACAGCGTTTGAAATGGCGTTAATTGCAGAAGACATATTCAAACGAGAGGGCTTCACAATCGCGCAAAACTTCGGGCCATTGGCTAGAGAATTCTCAGTTGCCTTGGTGAGCTGTATCCAAAGGGATTTACAAGGGCAGTTTTCATCGCGTAACCGTTGACATGAACCCAAGTTTTGGTGACTCCCTTGGTCTTATCTTCTGCCTCAGGGACCCGAAAATCGTATTACAGTCCTCCGAATTTACACCTTGCCACTGAGTATATAAAGTCGAAGCTTGAAAGCGTTCTCCAACGAAGGCGGTTCATAACTGATCCGCGAGTTGACTCACAGTTCGTAGATGATCTCTGGTGCAGTTTGGGTAGTCGTTCAGGATCTTCCTCTTCCGATGCAACCAAACTTGAAGGGTCTCCAGATGGTGAAATTGCTCAGAGTCCACAAACTTGTACCACAGACACATGTCGATGCAGGAAAGTTCCGCTTCCATCTGGGACATCCGGTAGCCGATCTTGCAGAGAACCCACAACGAGTGGGCGTAGATCCTTGGGAAGATGATTGAATGAAGAGAGGAAGGATGGATAAAACTTGCATCTTGAAGTATTAATGAGGAGAACGTAAGGGCGCCAGGGGCTCCAGGTGGTGAAATCGCTCAGGGCCCAGAAACTTGTACCTCAGACACATGCCGATGTAGTATAGTTCCGCTTCCATCTGGGACATCCGGTAGCCGATCTTGCAGAGAACCCACAACGAGTGGGCGTAGATCCTTGGGAAGGTATTCATCCTTGGGGAGATGATCAACTGCTTCATGGTAAAGTTTGCAAGATTATTTCCCTGGATATCAAGGATTTCTATTATTCACTCCAACCAGCCATTTTGCTTTCTAGGGTCCGCACGTTTCTAGAGGAGAATTTAATTCGGTTATACACACAGTCTGGTATAGAGATCAATGATTTTCTAAAGATACTTGAACCGTATCTAAATTCGACAGTGGTAAACTATGATGAGCGGAAATACATTCAACGTCAAGGCGTATGTATTGGTTCGGCTGTCGCCCCGTCCTTTTCAGAAATATACCTCCGGAGCTTAGATCTATAATTGCATGAGATGATCAATCATTATCACCCGACCTCAGTACTTATTAGAAGATACGTGAAAGACATATTGGTATGTGTTCGTGACGCAGCCCTTGCTGGTTCCATCGAGAATACCGTGTACATGGAGGCACCGGAGTTGCAGTTTTCTATAGAAAAGCCAGCCAACAATGTACTTCAGTATTTAGACCTCCAGCTCAGATTGGTTCCCGGTTTATGTTGGTCTTATGGCAAAGAAAAGGCTAAACCAGTACTTCCCTTTGATTGTTGCCATTCAAAGCATGTCAAGGCGGGATTGGATCGAAGCATGATTAACAACGCGGTTCAAAAGTCTTGTTGGCACTTCATTATGACCTCGATTCAAGTTGTGTTTTCCCGGATAAATGTTGCAAAGTATCCTCAAGAATTTATTTCCATGCAGCTTTCGTACATTGTTGCAAAAGACAAACAAGTTAGGAAAATGCTCGAGCACAAAACGTTTGTAGTTATACCGTTTTTCCATAAGATTTCACACAATTTAAAATAAATCGGTGACCAGTTTGGTTTACGCATGGCGTTTAGCACAGAGAGCATTTTGAAACGGTTAACTCCGTTCGCTTCCGCCCAGAAAGGTTGTTTGAAAAAGCACAGGGAAACGTGTGTTTATGTAGTTCAGGTATAGTCTACAAGATCCCCTTTGATTTTGGTTTGTGCTCTACTGGTCAAACGAAGCGTTGTCATAATGATAGACTAGCGAACATAAACGTTGTGTCGAAAACAAGGATCCATATTCTGAGGTATTCAAGCATATTCAGGAGTGTAGGAATTGCGTGCCTTTATGGAACTCGACAACCACAATTGTAACAGAAAAGAACGACCACAAGCGCCTGCTGAAAGAGTGAAATCGCAATAACGAAGCATGGGAATGCCGTGAACAAGCCTTCTTTGTCTTTAGATGCAGAATGGAAACGATTTCTGAATCTCTAGTGGTATTGTTAACATTATTTCCCGTTTTTTTCGTGTGTGTGTGTAGTCATATAGCTGACTTTCTCAGTGAAAGGTCCAGTGCAATCTGTAGTTTTCCCAGTGTGTTTTTTTTAATGATTTGTCATATTTGGTTCTGTCAGTTGTTTTGTTGGTTTTACCCCATTGTTAGAGGTCCGGTGTCTTGCCTTTTGTGGAGAGAGGTGGTGTCGTATCTTTTGTGGAGAGAGGTGATGTGAAGAAGGCTTCCGTTCCTTCCTTCTTTTTTCAACCCTATATAAAGGGTTCTTACCTCAATAAAGGTTTAGTTGTGTTTGACACGTTCTCCTTCTCTTCCTTGTCGTCGTCTGTCATTACCTCAGTCTCGTGTTTTTCAATAAAATGTTTGATATCATATCTAAACATCTACTGGGTTACCTTGAAAATTATGACATATTATTTAAATCGCAGCATGTTTTCCGCCGAGGTCTTTCCACGACTACCCAGCTCATAGAAATTGTTCATTTTCTCTCTCAAAGGATAAACGGTCGTCGTGATAATCTGATATAGTATTTCTGGATTTCGCAAAGGCGTTTAACAAAGTATCTCACCCAAAATTGTTATTGAAAATCAGTGCTATCTTTAAACATCCAGCCATCACGAAGTGCTTTTCCTCTTATCTTTAATCACGGAAACAGTATTTTAAAGTTGGGGGAAGCAACTCTACTATGTCCCCAGTTGTTTCAGGTGTACCCCAGGGCAGTGTCTTGGGTCCTCTTTTATTGTTGATATTTATTAACGATCAGCGCAATCACATCTCAGTTTCAATCAGACTATTTGCGGACGATTGTGTGATTTACAATAAAATTAAAACATGAGATGATAAAATCAAATTAAACTGTAACTTAGAAAAAATTAAGAAGTGATGTAACAATTGGCAAATGGTATAAACCGTAAAAAATCAGTCTTCATGTCTATTACGAGAAAACAAAATGTTTTGGCTCACAACTTTTGCATTCCGGGCACTGAGCCTGAAAGAGTAAAAGAAAATAAATACTTATGCTTAATCTTTACTCCTGATCTAAAATGGAACAATCACATTGATAACGCATGCATCAAAGCTAATAAAGCATTGTGGTGCCTTCGACGAAACCTCGCTATTGCAACTCCTGAAATAAAAAGTCTGGCTTATATGACACTGTTAAGACCCGTCATCGAGTATTCTAAACTTGTATGGGACCCATATACCGTTAAGAATTGCAATAAGCTGGAGAAACTTCAGCGACTCGCGTCCAGGTTTTTTTTTTAATAAATACAGCCACGTGCATTCCCCCACAAAACTTTGTGAAGTTGCCAATCTTCCTACATCTGACTGAAAAACGAAATATGAAAGGTTAAAGTTTTTTTTCAGATTATTCACACTTGCGTAAGTATAAAAAATCTGAGTACCTTGAAATTTGCTCCACCGAATCCTCAAGACACTTTCATAGCATGCACATTCCTAATCCATCTGTTAAAAACGATTGCTTTAAGAACAGTTTTTTTCATAGGGCTATTAAAGATTGGAAGATGTTACCTGATTCCGCTGTGTCATCTATGTCGCTAAATGAATTTCTGGAGCGTACCACTGATATTGTTGTAGGTGCTACAAATTAAAACCCCTATAGCTTGTGTAAAGAAATGTTTCAAAACTACGAGGTGATCCGTTTCGTAAATTGCCGAAATTACGAAGCATCTCAATATACTTGTACCCTTTTTGTATGCTTGCATTTCAGAATACATGTTTGTTTGTTTCTGTCTTTTCTTTTCCACCCCTGTAATAGCCCTGTCCAAGGACTGACAGTATCATTAAATCAATGAGTGAATTGAATGAATGAATGAATGAATGAATGAATGAATGAATGAATGAATGTAGGACTAGGTGAGCACAGTTTACCGCGTTTTTCTGTCAAACGCGGAATGTTTTTTTACAAAGACGGTTTGCAATCGAGCTGGAGCAGGAATCACAGGATCACCCGACGGAGACGCGCTTGCTGATTTGTGGCGACTACTGAGCAAATAAAGGTAAGAGCGCAAACACATTGTCACGTGACATTTTAAAGAAACAGCAAGGTCAATTTAAAGCTTAAATTATCTTTTTCTATAAATATCTAGCTCAGGCTTCAAATGTACATGAGAACTTCTAAAAAAAGAACTTAAATTTTGTGGGGCACAAGGAGCCGCACGGCACGTGGAGAGACGGCGCCGCTAGTGGGAAGAAGAGAAGGAGGGGGGAGACAGGAAGAGTAGCCGCGTGGCGGGCGACCGCGTGGCAGAACGAGACAAGGAGCCAAGGCGAAAGGCCTAAGACATCGAGCTCACAGAAAAGAGCGGCACCACTGCCGACCTCGGCCCACCCTTCAG
Organism: Ixodes persulcatus; assembly: GCA_013358835.2. Classification (NCBI taxonomy): domain Eukaryota; kingdom Metazoa; phylum Arthropoda; class Arachnida; order Ixodida; family Ixodidae; genus Ixodes; species Ixodes persulcatus. The sequence goes on along the minus strand of JABSTQ010006402.1, from coordinate 4,733 downwards.
GATTCATCGACACTTGATTATCTATTAAACCTTTCTGCGATGATAGCACTTCCCGTGTGACTTCCTCGGAGCGAATAGAACTCGGCCTGATCGGGCGATATTGACGGGCAACCCACATAACTGGTGCTTCCAACGTGGGGCCCGATGAGCCGGCCGTTGTTTCTGTTCCCTCCCAGGGAGTCTCACGAATCGCGATTTCTAGATTAAGGTTTCCTTATTTTTTCTTTAGAGGTTTTGTTACCCCGCTGGACACCAGTGTCTTTAACGTTCTGCCGCCATGTCCAGGTCTCGCAATAAGGCCGCCCCGCCCGAGGCCTCAACCCCGTCAGTGGCGGACATTGACTCGGACACGGGAGAAGGCACGAGTGGGAAAAGGAGCGTCGCGGCAGCACTGGAGCCCCCCAATTAGAGTGGTGAACACGGGACACGTCAGCGAACTAATGCACGCTATGACCGCGATGTTCGCGCCGTTTTCTAAGCAGATGAGTTTTGCCCCAGGGGTGGCGAATCCCGCGCCTACGCCCGTGCCCCGCCCTTGGTTGAGCGTGCCGACGCCAATCTATTCGGGCTATTGCGACGGAACATCGGTACATGATTTTCTGCAGGCTCTAGACCTGTACACTGCCACGTTGGGCGCGTCAGATGTAACGGCCTTGATGCAGATCGTCCCAATCGCGTTGGCGGGCGACGCAGCGCTTTTGACACGAATACAGAGGCCGTTCCTTTCGATGGCAGATTTCCGGGCACGGTTCAGAGAGGAGTTTTTTCCTCCCTACTATAAAATACGGATCAGAAATGAGCTAGACAGCCGTACTCAACATCCGGACGAGAGCCTCGTAGAATACATTCGCGCTCTCCAGGTGCTCTTCTCCAGAGCCGAACATACAGCCCTCAGACGCGGAGAAAGTAGCTAGGGCGATCCGCCAGTGTCACCCTAGGTTTAAAGCCTACTTCTGCGGACGTAATTTCACTGATCTGGAAAACACTTGCCAGAGAGGCGCGCACCATTCAGGCGAGCTCGCTCGCCGAGTTGCAGTTTCGCCCCCCTCTACGCGCAGAGGAATCTTTAGAGCCGGGTTGCGCCTGGACCTGGACAAGGCGCGGGAGCGACGACGACTCACGTACGCCGAACGTGGCCGTTGCAGAACATAGGAGTGGCGAAACTGCGGTGCCCCGCGCCTTAGATCCCTTCGCTTTTGAACAGAGGCGCGAGCAGCCAACGCGGGCTCTTCCAGGGCGCATCCCCGTAGGGGAGGCGGCGCAGCCGACCACCGCGGAGTCGCAAGTCATCACGAGGATCGCGGGAACTACAATGACCCTCGGCGCGGCATTGCATCGCGTCGAGGTAGCGGCGGATGCTCAGCACAAAATTGCACGGGACATGTCAGCTGCTATAAATGCAATCAACTTGGGCATATCAAGCGTCTGTGCACATGGCCGGCGGCTCCCTCCAAGGGTCTCAGGAAAACGGGGGAGGCCGGTGCCACTAATTGGACTTCCCGACTCACGGTTGCCGACCGATGCCGAGACCCCTCATCAGTCTGCCAACGGGGCTGAAGTTGCGGTCAGTGACCGGGTTTTGCTTGCCCCGTCGGCAGGCATGTCGGACTCGGGGTTTGACATCTGAGAAGGGGCCGTACGTGCGCTTCGAAATCGATGGTAGGATTTACTACGCACTAATTGACACCGGTTCGACTCTTTCCCTAATCGGTGACAGAGTCTACAAAGACTGTCGCCGCAGAGCACTTCACGTGCGGTAAATTGCAAACGCGCTGCGTTTAGCGGCTGCATCGGCAAAGGCGCAAGGCGCAGTCGCCTTCACCTTAGCCTTGACGGCAGACAAGAGGCAGCGTTTTGTCTTTCTGCCAGACATGCAAATTCCTGTGATCTCGGGACGGGATTTCGCTTGCCGAGAGAGGGTTTTCATAGGCTTAAAGAATAACGGGCCCCACTATAATCCGTTGACTCCCCTTATCCCTTTTGCCGTCCCACCGAGGTTCGGTCAGGGCAATGAACGCTCACTCGCCGGATCACAAGAGGAGCAAACATTAGCTGCGGGAGTCGTATCGGGAAACGTTGAAGCCATTGCCGCTTCCGAGAACGGGCCGGTGGAACAACGGAGGAGACAAGCAGAACTCTTTCATAAAAACGCAACTATGTTTTTCTAAAGGCCAGTACTTACAAACATTTTACAACATAGAATTGACATAGGAGATGCTAGGCCATGGGGTTGTAATTCTAGACAGCTGATTGCGCAAAAGCGAGTTCTCTTAGATAAGGTTCTCGATAAGATGATAAACACATGGGCCGTGCGGCTGTCACAGACCTTCTGGCGTTTTCGGTAGTAAAGCGCTAAAAAAAGGCGGCACCGTTCGCCTCTGCGTTGACTACCGCCAACGTAATGAGGTGACACGAAGGGATTCAAAGATATTCCCATGTATTTAGTCCATCATGTACTCGTGGGGTAGCGCGAGGGTTTTCACAACCTTGGATTGCAGCAGAGACGTTTTGCAGAGCTAGGTAGCACCAGGACGATGTCCAGTGGACGGCGTTCACCTGTCACAGGAGTCTGTTTGAGTTTATCCACCTTCCGTTAGTGCTGCAGCGTCATCATTCCGGGGGAATCCGTCAATGTTACTTATCTAGATGTTACTTGTTCTTATCCCCCGCAGGGGGCACCCATACCTTGGGTGTTAGGTGCTTGGTGAGTAGCGCCACCAAGGACCCCAGCCACGTGGGCCACCATACCCGCACGCAGGGGGCACCTGCCTCGGTAGGTGCTTAGGTGAGTGGCGCCACCGCGAACCCCGAGCTATGTGAGTTTACCCACCCAAGTCTGGCTGTGCGTGGCGTACCCGTGTCCGGGGAAAAAAGACCCTGGTGGTTGAGCTGAGCCCGGGGTATGTTTGGACCCTTCGGGGCCCCCCGGGCGAGGCAATACACCAGCTTCGGCCCCTGCTTCTCGTAGACGGGTGTCCTGGCATGGCCCGACCAGGATGATTCAGTCAGTCGCCTCTTCTACCCTCTTCTTCCTTCTTTCACTTTTCCTTCCACCTCTTTCTCTTTTCTTCTACACTCTCTTCCTTCATTTTTCACCTTCTTAGGCGGCAAGGGCTAACCTTGAGTGGAAGCAGGTCCTGTCCCTGCATCCACACTCGGTTATAGTGCCCGGGCAGCACTGGTAGAGTAATTGTGTCAGCCAAGCCTTTCTTGCTATGGCACATTACCTACCCCCTCGTTGGGCTCCGTAGTGGGCGGTGCACCCGGGCACTGAAATTCTTTCCCATCTTTATGGGTTCCAGAACTAAACCAACTGATCGAGCCCTGAAAAGGACCCGCACCGAAGTCCTTGACATTCCGACTAAGACCCCTGGTCTTTTTAAATTCCCAGAGTTTCTTGTTTTGAACTCCGAGGGCGAAAAACCACTGGCTAAACTTTCTCCATTTTTAGTATCCAAAGTGCTTGAAGGTATTATCGGTGTGAACTTTAGCGCCAAAAAGATGGCCTCAGGCGACCTCCTTGTTGAAGCAAACACAAATAAAAAAAGTGAATCACTCTTAGCCCTGAACTCCGTCTCAGACTACAAGGTCAGTGTGACCCCTCATCGAAAGTTAAACACCCTCCACGGGGTCATCTCTGAAGATGCCTTGCTCGACTTGACAGATACAAAGCTAGTTGAGGGTCTCTCCGGACAGGGATTGGTTGCAGCACGACGCACCACCATCCGTCGCGACGACACATAACGCAAAATCAGGCATGTCATTCTGACTTTCGACTCCGCGACTCTACCCAGTAATGTAAAGGCAGGCTACCTTCAGTGCCGTGTCCGGCCTTATGTGCCAAACCCTCAGCGCTGCTTTAAGTGCCAAAGGTTTGGCCATGGGTCGCGGAACTGTCGGGGTCGCGAGACCTGCGCCAATGCTCTAGTAAGGAGCATGTTGCTGATGTGTGTGAGAACGAAGCTCAGTGCACTAACTGAAATGAAAAACATCCAGCATACTCCCGATCTTGCCCGTTATGGAACCAAGAAAAAGAAATTCTCACCTTGAAGGTTAATGAAAACATTTCCTACATTGATGCCAAAAAGCGTTTCGCCTTTTTCTCCAAAGGCTCTTATGCCCAGGTCGTACATAGGGGACTGGTACGACCAATGGTTTCGACTGGAACACAGACGTCTAAGGACGATCTGCGCCTCCCGTCGAGGTCTCCATTGTCGTCGGGAGCGTTGCCAGTGGCACCGCTTCCGAATCACAAGGTGGATACTGCCTCCTCAGCATCCGCTTCGGAGCAGGGCCTGCCCCCCCCCCCCTGCTCCACCTGGCACTTCGACCCCTAAGGGACGAGGCCTACCCCCTCGCACCTCTGGTCCCCAAAGGAAGCCCGGGGAGCCGCCGAAGCAGTCGACCTCCAAGGGTCCACTGCCGCCGGCAACAGACGAGCCCATGTACATAAGTGGGCCCAGGTCTGAGGAGGATGCTCCCCCCTCAGGATCGGAGCCCTCTCTTTCTGTCGAAAGTGACCCCACTTGGAAACAGAAAGATCCTCCTAAAAAGCAGAGTACCCCACAAGTAAAAATAGATTTTAAACCTTAACAAACCTCCCTTTTAGGTCATTTTTATGTATATTTTTCGTCTCTAAATGGCAAAGAACTATAGTATCATGCAGTGGAATTGCCGTGGTCTTTTCCCTAATATTGATGACATAAATTATTTTCTTCGATGAGCTCGACCTG
>JABSTQ010006401.1:0-24102 GCA_013358835.2 Ixodes persulcatus | reverse complement strand
TTTCAGCCCGATTCGATAACTTAATCAAAAGTTATAAGTGATTTTCCGAAAATTTCAATGGGAAAATGGAGCCCATTTTCGTCTGTTTTCGGTTTCTGGCGCCATAGAGCGCCATGTATTCGAAAACTCCGTCGGCCGCCATTTTCCCATTGAAATTTTCAGAAAATCACTTATAACTTTTTATTAAGTTATCGGATCGGGCTGAAACTTTGGCATCTGGTTGTGACCTCTAGCGCTACCTTTGGGCGGAGAATGAGCGTTCGGCGATGCTTAGTTTATTTTTGCGGAAATAAAAACCCTGTAAATTTTCTTTTGTGACACCCTGTACATCTAAAAGTCCCTCAACAAACCAGAACCAGCCCCTCTCAACTCCTGTGCCACCTCCACGGCGCTCGACTCGAGATAGGAAACACGATGGGAACTGAGACCAGACGACGACGACAACGCACACTCTTCTGGAGCCGAGTGCGCGAGCGGCGTTGTTCGGGATCCGCCATCATGAAGTAAAGACGTTTATTGTACTGGCTCTTCAGTTCTTAGTAGAACATATCGCCACACCGGCGATTCGGTAGTACTTTACCACGCTAAACATAAGTTCAAACCCGACCCGATCAGAAACAAATTTCGCCCGAACCCGGCCCGAGCCCGACTGCTCTTTTCGACATAAATCCAACCCGAACCCAGCCCGAATCATGCCAAGCCAGACCCGAAGCCGGCCCCGACTGTGTTTTCTATTAGTTCTACGGCTACTGTTGTTTTACATGATACCGTTCATATTGAACGAGAATTTCCAATCTCGGAAATTAAACACATTTGTGTTAAAGGTCTGCTCAGTCGTTTTATTTACTCAGGTTCTTCCTAGAACGATGATGCTGACAACAAAAAATCCGGCCTGATTAAAAAAAAAATAAAAAGAATGATTTTAGCACGCGCGATATAATATTTAAAGACATTTTTAACCAAAAGAAATTTTTGAGATTAAAGTTGTATTTGTTTCGCGAATCTTTATACTTTCCCTTGTTAACGTTTGAAATAAGACTAAGCTTGAATTGGGGACAAAAACAGGCGAACAACAAGCAATAGGATTAGGGTGTTAGAATCGTTTTTCGGACCCCTGCTGCGCAACGGCAAATCAGATGACAAATATTGTCTCAGCGTTTGAAGAGACGTGAATTGAGTAAAGAGGAGGAAAGATGTTACACACCTTTAGTTGAAGTCGTTTTCGACGCACAACTGAGGCTTATTCACATTCCGATTATAAAATAAGAAACAAATATTTAAAGTAATGAGGTACAACGTTTATTACGCATTAGTCTGAAAGTACAGGATGGTATCTACACACTACGGAGACAACCTCGTTCTTCGCTTGCGAAGCACGATTCCAGCAGGACGGAAATTTCGCTCGCTACTCACGGTTGTCGCTGGAATACACAGGATTCTCCGCGCGATTTGGCTGAGCAAGGTATATTTTTCTTCACGAGATTTCCACCAGTCAAGATTGTTCCCAATGTACACACAACTGTTGTCAGTGTTGAAGTAACGTTCGACCTCGGTGTTCCTAGGCCGAGGTTCACAAGAAGAGGGAGCGGGAATTTTCCGCTCCCCCTCACTCCCCCTCCCACATCCGGACCTCCGGCCACGCCTGACACGTGACCCGAAAAGGTGGAGGGGAGCGGCCGCGCTCGCGCGCCCTTTTATTGGCGCGCGGACCGCAGCGCGAGGAAGAGGGCTTCACCTCTGTGTGGTGGCGTTCCTTGGAACTATGACGCGTCACAGCCAATGGGAATTTATGGCTCATTCCGCTCAGTCGGAATTTAGCTGCCGTTTTTCGCGGTTACAGACAACGTCGGCTGCGCTCCATGGGACAGTTAATGCTTTCGCATTAAAAATAATTTTGCGAGTATTTTAGCGGAAAATGTTTGATTTAAATTATCCTGGTAAAACCGATTTGAATTAAGTCACGATTCATATTATTCGTTCCTTCCTTCCCTCCTTCCTTCATTCATTCATTCGTAATTCTCCACTCTGGCTAAAATGCGAATACTGAGATACATTTGCCTTTGATGCAACGGGATATCCCTCAAATGCTTCAGCCAAAACGGCCAAAAAGTATCACGGAATACACATACAGATACATAGAGACATCAATTTTCCCTGAACGGCGGTAGGCGAGGAGGAGAGCAGCTTGCAGTAAATTAAAACGGCAGTTCTAAATTTCACTTTCCATGTCAGGTTATGCGCCTCCCACTACCTAAAATTACCATCCCAAAAGTCGCTGAAACATTTATTTTTTTGTGATTTCCGAACGTATTGAATGCAGACGACTGTCTGTTAAGCTTGATAAAAGGTGTCTGCCCGTGCGTAAAGGGGTCATGAAACGTTATCGGGTTGCAACGTTCATGACTTAGCAGAGGCGTACTGGTCCTAGTCTGGCCCAAGTATACTCGCACAGACTACCTCTAATTCAGAAGCGTCTTTGTCGCGTTTAAATTGCGAGGATAAAAGGGGACTATTTCTTTCAGTCTTATCTTCGCAAAGCTTGATGACGTAATTGTGGGATCGAAACCACCCGCCTGACGACAGCCGAGCACGGCTCATGGATTGGACACGAGAACTGCATGAGCACTCGACTTCGACTCGTAACAATGAATGCATCGGCGGACACTCGGGTAGTGGCCCGTGTCCAACCATAGCGGTGGTGAGAATAGCCGAACTCTATAGCTCAGCACGCGTTTGCTAATTTGCCAACCCCAGCGCGTGAGTATGATTAACGGGAAGCTGAAGAGGTTCTTAAAACAAAACGAGTAAGAGGTGAATTCTAGTGTATTTTTATCCCGTGAATCTGAATATTTTTTTTGGTTTTCCCGAAGATATAACTAAACGCGAGAAAACAAGAAAAACCTCCGACCAGTCGTTACGTTACAAAAAGATATTTCGGCCGCCAAATGCGTGTCGCTCGTGTGGGCAGCGCGTGCATTTGCAAGTTTGCGAGGTATATTCCCCTTCATGGACATCAGTCCTCACGTCTTTTTCTGACCTTTCTGAAAATAGCGAGAGTGCACGTGCATAACTTAGATAGTTCCTCAATATGCGCGAGAACGGAGATTCCGAAAATTGCTTTTATGACGTAACGCTCCGAGAATGAGGGGCTTCAGTGGTAGTTGTAAAGATTATTTTCTGCAGCCTCCTTGCACCAGACTGAAAAATAATCTCAATATTTGTGATCCGGAGGCCAAGTGGAGACGATTTAAACGTTTTTGCTTAAGTACCAAACCGCTTTAGTTTCCCTTTAACGTTGGCGGCATAGGATAGAAACCAGGCCACATGGCCGCTTGTTCTGGCTCCGAGTTGAGGGGATGAACGACGCTGTATCTCTCCTCGAATTTGTTTGGCGACTGGTATTGCCTAGAAAAATAATCTAAGGTAAATTTATTCAGTTACTAACGCTAGGGAGTGATTCTATGTAGTATTTAGCAAAAGCAGAAAAATTGTTTCATGGACCTTTAAAGGAGCGGTGCAACGATATTCAAATGAAATGTTTTTCACTTTACACGCGCTTACTGGCTCTAGTGGGACTCAAGGATCGTCGCACGCAACGCCACTGGCCAAGAAACTCCTTTGTGGCGGTGGAATTTCAAGGACAAAAGCGATCATTTTCATTCAATCTCTCCTTTGCAAAATTTGATGACGTAACGTGGGGATTGCAGTACACCCCAATGACGATATTTGAATGCGGTTCATAGATTGGACCCGAGCATTGCGTGGGCACTCGATTTGGGCTCGTGATAATTACTAGCACGAGAAGCATTCGGGTAGGGGGCCCGTGTCCAATCGCTGCAACGACGACAATAGCCGAGCCATAACAATGTCTGGAACTCAGCGCGTGTCCTGTGCTTTGCCAACCCCAGCGCGTGGCTATGATCAACATTGGCGGCATATAATCGGCTCTAGATCACGGGGCCGCTTGTTCTGGCTGCGAGTTGAGGGGGTGAACGCTGCTCTATTTTCTTTAATTTTTTTACTGGGACTTCTATTGCGTGGGGTGAAAAACGAACGCGTGTTTCATAGGTCATTAACGTCAGGGATCCGTTCTAAGCGGTATTTGCGCAAAGTACAAAAATTGTTGCATAGCCCCTTTAAAGGGGCCCTGCAATGACTTTTTTAGTGGTTTTTAATTTGCACCGAACCTGAGCGCACTGAACGTAGTAACTTAATTAAACTTTTCTTTTCTCAAATTTCGCTTTATTTTAAAAGTTATAGGCAAATTAGAATTACAAAAAACAAGCAAAAAATAACCTCCTTCATGACGTCGTAGGTCCTGGCTTGAGTGATCGTGAACTAGAGGAGGGGTAGTGAGCTCATCGAGCGTTCACGGCTGCCGCACTCCGTGTCGACGGCTCGAGAGGGCGCCACTAAAGCATGTTTTGGATAGGCTGTATGAAGCGGGCGGCCAGGGCGGCTCGCATTGCATTTGCTGCGCGATTAAAGACTAATTCGGCATAACACTTCATTGGCCACAAACGACAGCAAACACGGCGTAAAGATCAGTTCAGAACGGGAGCCACTTCGCGCTGCCATACCGCCAAATGGCCAAATCGCCAACCAAGCCGGCGCCGAAGGCCTTGGGAACGCTCGGAAGCGGTCGGATGCTCGAGCCGGTACACGATCGCAGCGACGCCGCGTACACCCGGGATTTTTCTACGCTCGCAGTTCATCGGGCCTCATCCCACTAGCCCTTTCCAGTATGCGCCGTTTTTTCCGCCGCTTGGTGTCCGGTACGTCGACGGATCATTTCTTGTTTCCGTACTTTACAAACTGCATTTGTTTCTTTTCTGATCTAAAATACTGAACAAAAACTAGTTTCATACATAATTGAAACGGTTCGCGACACTTATATTTTGTATCTCGACTAAAAAAAAGCTTTTAGCGGCTCTGACCAGTAGTAAGCCCAGGACCAAAGACGTCACATTTCGCGCGCTTTCGGCAACGTGGGTCGCCCTCGTAGGCGGAGGAGGTTTCCGCGTCGTCCGGTTAAAATATGACGCACTGATATTTAGTTACTCTCTTCATGCCCGCTGGCTTTCCCGAACCCCAAGAGACGTGGAAACCGCAAAAAAGGCAGACGCTTAATTATGATTGCAGGGCCCCTTTAAAAGCAGGCTTCAAAGGCTCCGGTAGTGCGGTACGCGGGACACTGTAACGGTCTGCTAAAAGTCAATACTATCACAGTACGTTTGTGTCACCAGACTGGCCAGCCCCGGCCCAAAATTGCAACGTGAAATCCGAATAACAAGCACCGAAGACTAATTCTATCATTCCTTCAGGAACTGATCGAGGCCTAAAGAAGCCAGGTGACAACCCAACAACCAGACAGTGAAGCCTAACTCCCGGCGCTTGTTTGCCATTTTAGGGCCAATGTAGACAAACTCTGGCCAGAGAATATCAAGTTATGTTATACATTTGCTTTTCGCGGCGTTGATGATACTAAACTGCCAGGTAAAAGCCGAAATTTGGCCAAAAGAACTGTACTACTAGGCCAGCTTGGATATCTGGAACGGGTTGGCCTGGACCTCGACCCGTTCAAGGTTACTTGTTCAACAGCTAATGTCACTTTTCGCGTCACGGGCGAGTTATAAAAAAGAAGTGATCACTTTCCGTATCATGAAACCGGCCTTCAAACCGCCCAAAGTGAGCCCCGAAATTTCCTCCCGCCACGGGGCAACCTGGAATCCGGGATGGTTGAAGTCTGAACTGGCCTGAAGAGGATCGGCTCTGCGAGAGGCGCGGAGACTCCCCTCCTCGACATCGGTTTCTCTTTTCTTGTTTTTGGGAGGTATACCCGGAGTCTTTGATTGACAGACAGGAGAGGGTGTGCCTGGTTGCGTACACTATGATTGTGCTACTGTTTTCCAAACCTGGTTTCAGAACTGCCCACGATATTCACATCCGATAGTCTTTACCAGAGTCCGACTACCGTATCGTATCTTGAAGACGCTTAAACTTTTTTGTTTTGTTTTGTTTGCGTTAACGTTCAGTTGATTTTCGCATTTTTTTGCAGGTCCTGCGCCGGAACAATGGACATTGTGTGGGATAGAGGAGGATTGAGCTCAATCGACGTGGAACTCAGAGACAGGCAAGTCGGCAGTGCATTGATTGGGGTTTGGAGAAGCGCCAAAGAATAACATACTATATAAATACTATGGATTTAGGGACGGTCGTGCCAATACCATGCTGCCAGGAGTAATTTATTGTATTATGTGTATGTTTGGACAACCTGAAGCTTATCAGTCTCAGTGGGCGTCTTTTGTCTAAGCCGTAGATAAGAAATTAAGCCAGTGAGGTCTTTAACGGGGTCTTTAATTGCATCACGCAGTAGCGATACACGACCGCACGCCGGTACGATGCTCATCCGGAGCGATATGGTTCAATCCTCACCCCTGCCCGTTTCGATCTGGATGAGCATCGTACCGGCGCCCGGCGTGTGCCACTACTGCGTGCTGCACGTTGAAGAACCGCAGGCTAGCGGTTTGTACTGCACTGGCTAAATTGCTCATCTACAGCTGAGAGACAAGTCGCCCGTTCATATTGTATAAACATACATACAACACAATTATTCCAGATCGAAGCAGGCAGTATTGGAGATTGAACCCAGGGTCCCTGGCTTCTGCTGCACGAGCTTTCGCTATGTTGCCAGACATTATCTATATATGCAAAGCGTCACACAAGACAACGTACACATAAAAAAAAAATATTCCCCATCTTACAAGTTGGGCGCAGGGTTGGGCAGAAATACTCAAAAATGTATTTGGAAATACAAATACTGGGATACATTAAAATAGTAGCTAAAATACTGATACTGAAATATATCTGTAAAAGTGTATCGCGATACGTATCGGAAATACATTTTAAATAGAGGCAAAAAGTATTTGGAAATAAAAATACAGGAATACATTTTAGAAAGGGCAGAAATACAAATACAGAAATACTGATACTGCAATACATTTTTCAAATTTGTTTGAGACGCCAAATGAGATGAAGCTTGAAGTTGGAAGTGGAAGTTTTTGATCCCGAAATTACTTTACCGTAGGCTTGGCACTTTGCCTTGAAGGTAGTGGTTTCGGACGACGAGGAGTCTTCAATGGGCTCAAAAAAACGTTCCATCGAGGACTGACCGCGGTCCCTTCCTTGACATCCTGTCTGTCTGACGAGGGATGCGAAAAGACTTCGACCTCTGAATAATTTCTATGTCATCCTAAATCTCATGAAAACGTCACCACGCCCCTGTCCAATAAGGACGCCCCTGTCAACATTGATCACATGACGTCACGGTGGAATGAACTGGTATTCTTGATCTGTAGGTGTGGCCTTGAACATGAAACTTTACCACGCTGCTGTATGAAAGGACAATACGTACTTTCGTTATAGGTTACCTCGTTGAAGATCGAGCAGGCAGTGTCATTTGGAATTTTCGATAATAGTGGACCACCTGAAGCATCCTGGAACACATCTCTTATCTTCTGTTACGGTTGAAAAAAACGATACGGTGACATCCCTGTTGTGAAGGTCCTTCCTGCTGACCCTCCGCCACCGACGCATAGATTGCAGTCCTCAAGTTTCGTCTTGCATACTCCAGATAGAGACCTCGTGGATCGCGACCTGATATTGCCGACACAGGTGCGAGCTCTCCGAGAAACAGCGCGCTCGAGACGAGTCGCAGGTGTACGAAGTCTGGGTCGGCACAGCGAGGCCACGTCTGACCTCCATCCTGGATTTCGAATCACCAGAGCAGCGGGTCACTTTCACGTCGGCTGATGACGTACCCTTGAGCCGTGCAATATTACGGGCGCAGCCGTAGACGCATTCGAATATGTGTTGAACTTCACTGCGTGAGTCATCCTACTATTTCAAGTCTACCACTGTCAGGCTGGTGCTGCACCGGACTGTGACTCAGCTTTGCCGGCTGGGTGTACTGTGTACCCTAAGGCAAGAGAGACGGTTAGCAGCGGGCATTGGGTGCAAGCAAACGACTCAAGAAATCCCTACCTAAGGGCCTGCGGCAGAAGATGCTCTGACTCCACTCCTACGCAGCACTTCTCAGAAGAGAGAAGAGGACGTGTAGAAAAATAGTTTGTAGGATCGGAAGGAACTTTGGTCAACATGCTAACAATGATCCAGCATCTCCTTGGCCCTATTGCCCTCAGGTATAAAAAAAATAAATAAAATGCGTTCGGTCATTTTTTTTTTTTTTTGGGGGGGGAGTATTTTGAAGAAATGTAACGAAATACATTCTACCCTGATTGTATCGCGATACAAAGAAGCACTCAAAATGTATTTCGATACAGGAATACAGATACCGGTGAAAAAAATGTATCGCTATACAGAAATACAGATACGAAATGTATTTCTGAAATACTATCGCGATACATTTGTATCGCGATACTGCCCAACCCTGGTTGGGCGCAGCACTGTCAAATACATAGCCCATGATGGTGTATTTTCGCAAAATATCATGTTTGCACGTATATTCTTAAAATCTCCGCATTCGCGTCCATGGTACAGCACAGAAGTCTTGAGATGGACCATTGACTTGAGACCCCGTGCCTGCCACCCTTGGACGTTGTATAGACGCTTTCAGGCAGCTGTGCATGGGCGCCGCCATAACCGACCTTCAGTTTTTGTTCCCTCTTATTCCGTTCGCTCCACTTCATCATTATCACAGTAGGTCAGGTCATTGCCATTTTAGATTCTACTGCGTCCTTCTCCCCAGCATAGGCCCTTGTGGAGACTCGTCAACGCCCGCTTCAGTGGATTGGCATCTCGGTAAGACAAGAAAAGGTCGGCTATGGCGACTCAATTTGGCGCGCGCTGAAAGCGTCTATACCATTGTTGCTGACTACTCCGGCAGTTGTTTCTTTTTTTTTTTTTTGCGCATTATGTGTTTATGAGCCAATTGAAGTCAACCGTCACGAAGAACCTTCACTTTCAATTTATCCGAAAATTATTGCCACCTGGTGTCAATTTCACGTTAAATTTAAGGGCGAAATAAACGTCACGTGACCTTATGTCAGGTGACGTAAATTTTTCCGGTAAATTTAATTGGGAAATTGCGTGAGTTGAACAAGTCATGTTACCTCAAGTCACGTGACGTCCATTTTCGCGAGGTGCTTCTGCGGGCTGGTAGTTTGGACTCAACACATTCTGTGCCCACGGTCTTTGTCAGTATGATCAAGAGTGTATTTTTTCATTTTTTTGTTTATCCTTAGAACTTGCGTTTAACCACTCATCGTTCTTGGATACCATAGATGAGCCTAGCAGTTTCGCCAGCTCTGTGGAATATTTAACTACCGTGATATCCCGGAGATGCCCCACCTCCGAAAGACAGCCCACCCCTACTTTTGGCATATATTTACTGTTGTTGTTTTAGAAAATGTCAAAGGATAGCCCACTTCTAGTAATCGCAGTGCCCAGGTCCATGGTGACCTCGGTGAAAATGGTCTTAGCTACGGCGGGAGATAAATGAACATTGCCGGCATGGAAGGAAAGTCGTCTTTGGTTCATCGCCCCTCGCTGCAATTTTTCTGTAGAAAAAAAAAATGGTGAAAAATATCAATTTTTTTTATTTTTATCCCACACTTAAGCTTAGCCCACTCCTTATTTTTCACCGAATTTTCACTCGATCTTAGGTGGGCTATCTCTCGCGATATTAGGACAGAAGGCATCGAGAGGTATAAAGCGCTCCAATGAATAGAGCAATATAAATAAATTATCTATGAATGAACTGTATGAACTGTTTTGAATGTGTAGTCTTGCATTATCACACAGATACGTCACCTTGATGAAGTCACTGCTGTCACCAAACTTCTCCTACGCTTTGTGGTCCACCGTCTATGATGATAGTACTTTCAATGGTGAGACTCATATTATTCAATGTTTCTGTTTCCCCAATGAATGTTAAGTTCATAATACACAAAACAAAATGCAGAGTGACTCATTGGCGTCACAAAGCACTTCACCGTGATGTCATGGAGTGACGTGACACACCAGTGTTTCACGAGACATAATTTAAATTGTATAGTTTTATAGTTATAGTTCAGTGTGTCGCTCTCCAAGCAAACATTGGCGATGGGTCCTCCCACAAGATACAACATGTATAAGTGCAAGATACATAGGTATACCTTGCGATGCGATAAGATATCGCAGCTGGGTAATCGAAAACAGTTTTGAATTAAATTGTAGTCAATAATAAAAGGCGAAAAAAACGTGCGTACCCTGGCCCAGAATTAATATCTAACAGCTGCTGCGAAGAAAAGCCAGTAAAATCGTTGTTTAGTTCATTTCATGGTTTTCGCAAGACTAACTCAGTAAATGAAACCCTTATGCGGTGCAGCATGCAGATGTGGTAGTGCTCAGTAAGTCAACTTTTTTTTCTTTATTGAGATTTGGTATAGTTATTCATTACATCTGATCATATCATGTCGCAACTGACGGAAAGTTAAAGTGCCTCTAAAAGTTGCCTTAATTTAGTTTTAGTGACTTGTCAAAATAAATTCCTCTTTCATAAGCACTCCATAGCGCGGAAGCGTCACTTACCCCGGTCAACATTTCTTACCAGATTTCCCCACAAGTATGCCGGAGGCAGTTCTTCGGGAGCTGTTCGGTGAGCACATTTTTGGGGATTACTCCCAACTATTCGCGACCCCATCAAGACAGACGTCACCTAACGTAAAAACACTGAACTGGCCAAAACGGATCCTTCCACGATTTCGACTCGTCTCTCGTGGCTTCCGTGATTGCACCTTGCCGGTGGTTTGCGCGATGGAACATTTGTCCCGCTGACTCTGTCGGAACCGTATAGTATCAGCTTCCTCCCAGGTTGCTCTGCACGCAACCTACGTAACCGCGTGAACCAGGCATTCCGCGTTTATCAACGTTCATCAGCCCCGTGGAAGGAGGGTAGGCAGTTCTTTCATCGCTTCCTCAGAGAAAGTCAAGCCTCTGGAAGCTCGCTTACGCCACCACATCGCCGCAGGTTCCAAACGTGGAGCATAAAAGTGGGGCAAACCATTTTGAGTCCGGTGCTTGCTCGCTGATGCCCCAGCGTTGTGCGTTGAGCTGGAAGATGTCACGGCACGACCTGTATTAGTTTGCTAGCACGTAGTCTCGACTAAAGTCACTGGATCCTGGGAAAGTAGCGCCAAGCTCCCCGTATGATCGCCATCTTGGTCCGTGAAAGGAGCAATTTCTCTTTGACCCCTCAGTTCTTGGTGAGCCGATTCAAATTCGCTGGTGACGAGCAGCTTTATGGAGACGTTTCTTGTATACCGAGATTTTGCCATCCACAAACCGGTGAAACAAGCGTACATGTTCCTAGCACCACCACATACTGTGTCGGTGCTTGTAGGCACTGAAAAATAATTTTACTGTCTTCAAATACGCAAGAAAAACAATATAATGGTAAGAGATCCGTCGAGATGGGCATGGATGATAAGTTGATTGCATCCACAGTGCCAAAGACGCTTATATTGGTGAGGAACGCTTCCAGGACGATGATGCTCCAAGGTGATCTTGGAGCGACTGGTTTAGAACGACCCTCTGGAAGCTTCGAAGATGTGAATGGACCGAAATGGCGATTTCCATGGCAACGTCGACAGAATAGCCAATAACCTTGCGAGGTTTTGGTCGTCTGTGTGTTAGTATCCATTTGTGTCCGGCTAGCAGGTAGAAAGGCAATGGCGCTACTTTCCCAGGATCCAGTGACTTTAGTCTCGACTGGTGCCCCATGAGTGCTAGCATGCACGTGGAGCACGCGCGTGAAGGTGACTTTGGCAGGCTCGCAATTGTACGTGCTTCCGTACACGAGCGGGCATCGCTGCGGCAAAACTTCCTGTTTACTGTCGTCTATACACTTTCTCTACAATGGCGCAGCCATCTCAAATGTCGTCACTTCTGGTATGCGGTAAAACACCGTTTTGATCTCTCCACGCCGCTTGAAGGTGTTTACGAAAAATTCGTGATTGTCACACATTCTTGTTTTTCCTCACCTATATCTTCTCGCATTATCCAGGTTGAAATGTTTTATCATTTTTTCGTCCCGCATACCACATACGGAACCCACATGACCGAGAACGACAGGAAACAGAAAATATCCATAGACCTTTTCCGCTTACTCTCGCCCCCGACCGCCAAGTAGGCATATCCGGTATGGCCGACGAAAAGAATATCAAAAGATTTCCACCTGCAAATAATAAAAAAAATAGAGGGGAGGCAAAACGAGAATGTGTGACGGTTACGTTTATGTCCTAAATGCCTTCTATTGGCGTGGCGACGGCAAAACAATGCTTTCGCCCATACTGGAAGTGACGACAATTCAAGATGGCGGTGCCCTTGCGAGTTCACACTTGCGAAATACGCACTCGCCGCCGACTGGATTCGCTCGCCGAAAAAAGATCGGGCCGTTCACATTTGTTGCCGCTAGAGCACTATATAGCTCCTACGGAGCAGAGTAGCGCAATCCTTTGATCCGCGTGTTTCGCCGAAACATGGCCGACAGAGCAGCTCGGCGCAAGTCACGTGGTAGTCAGGGTTCCAGGAGGCGGCCCGCCCTATGGGAGAATACATGGAGATCGACGCAACACGGCTGATTAAAAATACACTTTACGGCTACGATGTAAAATAGGTAACAGCCGCAGTGCTGAGCGAATCCGCGACATCCTCTTCGCAACACGAGAATGCAGTAAATAAACAACTTGTGTGCCTGCAGTGTGCACCGCAGTACGTATACCGCTTGTTCCCAATTCGGTTCCAATTAGCTTCCATAGCTCGTCCTTATAATCATTGTCATTGTATCGAGCATGCGTCTTGTCATACAGCACGACGTGGTTTTTCACCGCTTCTATTAGTAGCTCCGCTGACCCTGGTATAGCCACAGGCATAGACGGCACAGACATAGTGGACGCCATTTGCAATATCGTCTGTTCGGACAGGATCTGACGTCAGCAAGCGCCACTTCCCCCGTGCGTTCTGATTGGCTTGCGGCGAGCAAAAACTTTTTTCCGGCGTTGAAAATTGGTCCCAGAGCGATCTTGCTTTCCGCCGGAAAATCTGCCTGCTTTCGTCGCCGGGCGTCAGAATTCCCGTGATTTCGGCCGACGGTTCGCAAGTGTGAACGAGGCATAAAGGGGGTACTCACTGGATGGCATATTTCAGGGCATTGTTTAGAGCGCATGTTCAGAACGAGCTGAGGTTAGTAGACTGCTAAGACCAGTGGTCTCGGTGGTGTGGAATGCACGTCGTGAAAAAACTGAGGAAGCTCGCTATGACCACGCGCTCCGCAGTCGCGCACATAGCTACGGCAGTCACTAAATACTCCCTATCAGCGGCGATACGTTTTGGCGGCGTCCTCCTAAGGTTCTCTCTCGTGACGTCGTTACCTCGCGAACAACAAGTTCGATGGTATTTGTAATAAGAATTTCATGATGAAAGCTTGAAATCTTTGCGCTCTGAGACGGTCTGCCGGAGGCCCCAGGCTTCGAACATGCTTCAGGCATGTCCTCAGGTAATTCCGCCATCTTGTCTGCAGGGAACGCAGTGTCTTTTCTAGAGACCCTTTTCGTGGCAAACGCCACCAGGCGGTGCTCCAGTCTTTGACGTCCCAGAGAACTTCCGGTTCATAAAAAGAATGAACAAAGCCCACCTTAAAGGAGCGATGCAACAATTTTAGATGCGGAGCATCTCTTGCTCGGGTCTATGTCCCGCGGCGTCGGCGTTGTAGTCGGCACTCGAACTACGCACGCGCAATTCTCCTCCTTCCCTCTCTCCAACAGCTGCGCGTTACTCTCTCCGCTCTCTCTCTCTACCAGCTGCGTGCACTGCGCGTGCGTTCGCTTCTCCTCACACCGCGCGCGCACGCTCAACTCTCCTCCTCTAGTCTCCTCTCCTTCAAGTGTGAAAAAAATAAACGGCGAGCGGCGAGCGTTCAAAGTTTCTCTGCCGCGAGCCGCGACGAAGGCTCGCGTAGGGGGTAACGCTAGGGCAGTCGGTGGCGCCATCTCTCGACGTCAGCACGCAACTGACTCTTTCCTCGGAACCAACACGATGCTCCGCATCACCCCATGTTTCCCCTCGGGAAGATGGTGTAATTTTTGTACTTTGCGCAAATACCGTTTAGAACGGATCCCTGACGTTAATGACCTATGAAACACGCGTTCGTTTTTCACCCCACGCAATAGAAGTCCCCAAAAAAAAAAAATTAAAGAAAAACGAGCAGCATTCACCCCCTCAACTCGCAGCCAGAACAAGCGACCACGTGATCTGGAGCCGATTATATATGCCGCCAATGTTGATCATAGCCACGCGCTGGGGTTGGCAAAGCACAGGACACGCGCTGAGTTCCAGACATTGTTATGGCTCGGCTATTGTCGTCGTTGCAGCGATTGGACACGGGCCACTACCCGAATGCTTCTCGAGCTAGTAATTATCACGAGCCCAAATCGAGTGCCCACGCAATGCTCGGGTCCAATCTATGAACAGCATTCAAATATCGTCATATGGGTGTACAGCGATCCCCACTTTACGTCATCAAAGTTTGCAAAGGAGAGATTGAATGAAAATGATCGCTTTTGTCTTTGAAATTCCACCGCAACAAAGGAGTTTCTTGGCCAGTGGCGTTGCGTGCGAGTATCCTTGAGTCCCACTAGCGCCAGTAAGCTCGTGTAAAGTGAAAAATTGACCGCATTTCCACGTGGTGAATGATGTTGGTTGGGGCGAAGCTCTGGTGGTGCTTGTCTGCGTAGACGCTGAGCCGCAGCATAGCCTCCTTTATACTGATAATGCCTGCCCAATGGTTGGCTTCCCCATGCTTCGTCGTCGTTGCGCCTGCTTCCCAAATTTGCCACTAGAGGCGCCAAAACCCCATACAAAAATGCAGACGACGCTTCTCCGCTGCCCGCTGCTACAGTCCACTGTGACGCCATTTGGGAATTGAATACATTTGTAACCCGTGCTACATAACTAGCGCAGGGCACCGTCAGTATAGTTTTCATATATAAAATAAGTCTTAGCATTTCTTTTAGCTTTCACTTCTTGGTTTTGTTTATATGCTGAAATGTTACCAGACCTCTGGTGCTTGTCACAGCGACAACAGTAATAGTCAAACCAAATTAAAAAGGAGACATAGAGGCTGGCGGAGTTTCATGACGTTGCAACAGCAACCACTTGGCGTTTTTATTGCTTCTGGAGCAGAGCCGGACAACATACGACCCGCGGACCACATGCGGCAGTCAAGGGATTTTTCTCAGGACCGCGAACGAGCCTTCGCTGACCGAAAACCTGCGCACCCGTCGGCAACGCACTGACCGGGGATCTTAAAATACATTTTCAATTTAAAAAAAAAAAAATATTTTTTAAGCTCAGTTTTTTTATGTTTTGACCGGTTTCTTCTGGTCTGCACTGTTTTTCATGGATGCAGTTCTAGAGCTTTAAAGGGCCTCTGACACGCCAAAAAAAATATTTTTTTTTTCACGCTAAACGTTGCAATGGCATATCAGGACATTACAAAAAAATTGTTTCACTATAGAGTTGCGTAGTTTTTTTTTTTTTTATAAAAAATAGAAATACGAGGCCCAATTCAAAGTTCCCGCCGTGCACTGTGACGTAGCAGTGTACCGCAAGGTGTCGGGGTGGTCAGAAAGGAGGCATCGAGCTACGTCACTAAAAGGGGGTTAACCGGAAGTCGCGTGAGTTTCACTCCTCGTGCTCTCCGCGACCGTGCCTAAGACTTTTTTTCTTTTTATTATTCTGCTCTTCGTACGAGCGATCGTAGAAAACGAAGTTTCAGTTCCACTAGCTCTTTATCCCTGCACCGTTGGTTAGTTTGCGTGCTGTAAAATTTGAGGACGAAGAGTCAGTGGATCGACGTGATGGAGGTCAATGATGAAAGCGTTGCGAGTACAAGCCAGTGTACGAGTGCATGCCGTCAGTCCGATAATACAGGGCTATACTGGGCGCAAAACAAGCTATCAAGTTTTGAAAAAAAACAAAATTTCGAACGCTCGCAGAAATTAGGATTGCTAGCATACGACACGCCCGATCGCATTGCTGAAGGTTGAGACACCGAGGTCGTTGAATCATCGGATACACTCCAGGCTGTAGATGCCTGCCGTCTAAAGAATACGAACTGGGGAGTGTACCAAGTACAAGTAAACGTCGAGCACAAAGTACGTATTTTGTCTAGAGCATGAGTAGAACTTGTTTACTGGGTGCTCATGCGGCCGATGTATGTCTCTCAGAAATGCATGCAGTGTGATCTCTTCTTCAGTTGCTGAAATACCGGGACAGTCCCTCACACAGCACCTTCTAGGCATTGTAGTTGATCACGTCAATTCACTGACTCCGCTTCTTCTACCTTTACAGCAACATTAAGCGTCTGCTTGGATCGCTCGTGGAGGTGCGGAGAATAACAAAAATATTAAAAAAATATTACACGCGATCGCGGTAAGCACGAGGAGGGATACAACTCACGTGACTTCCGGCGATGCCTCCCTTCTGACCGCCCCGACACCTTGCGGTACACTGTTACGTCACAGTGCACGGCGGGAACTTTGAATTGGGCCTCGTATTTCTATTTTTTATAAAAAACCTACGCAACCCTATAGTGAAACAATTTTTTTGTAATGTCCTGATATGCCATTGCAACGTTTAGCGTGAAAAAAAAAAAATATTTTTTTTTGGCGTGTCAGAGGCCCTTTAACGATTTCCTAGATAGTGGCTTGTTGAAGAAGATCTTCTTGAGGTCGCTTGTCAGACACGGATGCAGAGTAGTTTGTGGAAATTGGCCTGAAATACTTAGTAGACAGAATTTGCAGGAAATCTTTGTAGTGGTTTACATCTTTATCTGCCTTTGCGCATTTCAGAACGCCATGGTGCATAAGTGTATCTACGCAAGTCTCATCAGCTACATACAAAGGCGTTTTCAGCATATTTGGTGTTTTTCAGTAAAACCTCTACGAAGTTCTTTAGCGCATACAGCACCCTCACTAGCTTCTCCGATGGATAGTATAGTCCTGCCCTGTCCTGGTGCCTGATGATGGAATCACTGTGAGCCGTAGAAGCCCGCTTAATAACCAGTAGGAAGCAGTCACTGCAGTTGACATGTTCATTCACCACCCGTGCCAAATATCCACCTTCTACTACGTGACGCCACACGCACACCGTGTGGCGTCACGGTGTGCGTGCCGGGAGCTGCAGACAGCCTCGTGCTATTGAGCTATGCCGGCTATCGCTAAGCGCTCTAGAGCTCTAAAAATCAAACGACAACCGAAAGAAGTTACTCGTGTCACAAAAACACTACGTGATCACGTGACCTATTTAAACACGTAAGGTCACGTTACCGCGTAACCTAACATGGAAAACTTACGTTATCACATAGCTTAACGTGATAACGTAGCTTACACTAGCTACAGTGAACTGTAGTAGCAGACAGCGGACAAGCGTCGTCTGATTTTCTGTATGGGGTTTTGGCGCCCCTAGTAGCAAATATGTGAAGTAGGCGCGACGACGACAAAGAAACCATTGGGCAGGCATTTTCAGTATAAAGGAGGCTATGGCCGCAGCATGCCGAGCCTTTCGTTCGTTTTCATCCATGTCAGAAAGAGAATGCGTGGTATGGAACGTGGTTATATACGCATTTGAGCAGTTGACGGCAGCGCCCTCTCGTCTATAAACGTTGAGCCAATGCATGCAAAGTTTAACGCGATTATATACGCATTTCACCGCAACGCCCTCTCCTGTATAGACGTTGAGCGGCTACATGCAACGTTTCATCCATGACAGAAACCCCAGGTCTTGAGTTACTACCACATTTCAGAGCCCCCTACTCCTCCTGTCGCTGCGCAAACAGATTTCAACATTTTTTTCATCTTTGTTTCTTTTTTTTTTTTGCCCTGCACGAGCACGTGAGCTCACAAGCTCGTAATTTTTTTATCTTTTTTTTTTTTTGCCCTACACGAGCACGTGAGCATGTGCTCACGTGCTCGTGAGCACGTGATCTCACGAGCAGAAGCACGAGCACCCGACGCCGGGCTACGGCGGACGGACGTACGGACATGGCTATACTTCGTTTCACTTTATCTGCGAGCGAAGCCAAAGCTTGAAGCGCGAGACCAGCGCCTTTTGCGTTTCTCCCCAGCTCGCGCGCTCGAGCAAAGCCTGAACGCACGGAGCTTTCGTGCTCGCGCTTCCAGCTTTGCCTTCGCTCGCACATAAGGTGAAACGAAGTATAGCCCCTAAGGAGCTTCGCCCCTAAAACATTCCAATTGAATATCGTTGCACAGCCCCTTTAATACCGCTGCTTGAAATGTCAAAGAAACGTTTAACCACCAATGGACTACTTCCATAAACCCCTGCATGCAACACGGCGCGCGTTGCACTCTGGGAACTAGTTGGCCAGGGAGGAGAGTGGCATGGTTTCGGTTTCGATCGACACGTCGACAAGTGATTATACAGAGAGCGTGGACTATTAACGGCCGTTATCTCACGTGTTCTGGTCCCGAGAGCATTATTCTTGGTCTCTAAACTAACCGAAATGGCCGGACCTCGCAGCTGTAGCACAAGCCCGAGACGTATAGCTTGTCTTAACACATACTTGTATTTTTGTACACGATCGAGCCTTTCTGTTAGCGTTTAGAGATATATGTGAACGAGCCAGTGCTGGGAATCTCGACGCTGCGTAGCTCAGGTATCTTGCTTGTGTACGAGTCAACAAGCTGTAACGACCAATAAGTTTGCATACATCGAGCTCGCACCTTTACAGCTGGTGAGGAAGATCGTTTGTTTTGCCTACGGCAGTGACAGACACCTCCTTTTCAGACTGACATATACCATCGCATATAACCTTTACGTTAAATCTGAATTACTGTTAATGTTCTTGTTACTGTTGTGTTAAGTTTCTGTCCCAGACAACACTTGGACATCCCCAGGATGTCCTCAGGACAACCTTTTGAGGACATTATGATGTCCTGAGGATGTCCTCAAATGATCCTAGAAACATCCTAGAAACGTCCTATTGTCCGGCCTCAGGATCCTCAGAACGTCCTCAGGAGGGCAGCCAAGGATTTTTCTAGTACATTTTTAGGACAATGCACTGCAGGTGCAGCTGTTCACTGAGCTGTTGGGATGCTTTCATTTTTATTTCTCAAAAATAACAGCACAAGTAGGGAATCCACACAAACACACGTCACCACAGGCCATAAAAAACAATCACACTTCAGAACACATTCGCAGCAGACAAGACACTCACACAGCGCTGTGTGAGTGTCTTGTCTGCTGCGAATGTCCCTAAGTGTGATTGTTTTTATGGCCTGTGATGACGTGTGTTTGTGTGGATTCCCTACTTGCGCTGTTATTTTTGAGACATGAATAACCAACTCGCCCAAGGCGCCATTTTGTCCATTTTTATTGTTTCTCGGTTTTCTCCAACAGGATTTCGAACCTGAACATGACTACAAGAGCTGCCTGCAGAAAGAAATTAATTGTTGTGTACTATTTTAAAGTGAAATTCACACACTAATTCTAGATTACTAGTCAGTGAGAGGCTAAGAACATAGGGCAAGGGAAAGGGAGAAGAAAGCTGACGGAATGCTGAAGAGGAGAAAAAAAACCTCTCCCGTCCAGCATCCCGTCTGCTTTCTCCTTTGCGTCTTTCCTTGCCCTATGTTCTTAGCCTGTAACTATGAGCATGATCATGCCATTCATTAATACAAACTGTTCAAGGAATACTTTATTGGAGAGCAAATGTTATACATGACTTTTTTCAATGTCTGCACCAGACATGCAGTCTGGCTTCGCATCTTGGCCAGCAGTAGTCCGAATAGTCAGCGGGATCTAGAAAAAAAATTCAATTCCATAATCATTAATAATAAAAACAGGTCATGTGAGAAACTTACCATCATGTCGAACATCTCCGGCTTTTGACCACAGCTTTTTCAGTTTCTCTCCAGCGTGGCACAGCCACACTTTGATGATGGTCTCCATGTCAGCTTTGTTTGCACACTCAGTATTTGTTTTCACTGCCCCTGAAACATTGATTTGTGATGACAGTCACAGCAGAAAACTCAGATGGTCTAGAAAAAAATCAAAATTAATGTCAATAAAAATAAATGTTCCAGAAAATTATGTCCCTTAGTGCTAACGCGCAACTATACATGGCTATCTTACCCACACAGCAAAAGTTTCACCTATTTAGTCAGAACTATGTTGAGAAAATAGTATCATTCTCCATGGGCGTACCAACCGGGAGGGAAAAGGAGGCGCTTGCCCCCCCCCCCCTCCCCCCAGTTCTCAGAGTGTGTGTGGGGGGGGGGGGGGGGGGGGGGCAAGGCACGTGGTTTGCCCACTCTGAAACAGCCACCGCTGGGCAGGGTAAATACTGGCCGGCGGCGCGCAAGGGATACCAAGGGCACCGCCCCGCGGCCTTGGGGGGGGGGGGGGGGGGTCTGGTTTGTCCCCCCCTTCCCCCTCCCACAAACTCAAAAACAAGTTGGTACGCCACTGTCATTCTCCCACTCCCGAGTCAGTTTAGTGTGTCGGTTTTCATGTAAAATCAACTTAATTTTACCGTCAGGACAAGAATATTCAATGCAATCTGCATTTGACGTTAGCTCTGAACCCGACAAGGCCCTTGTGCAATATTTTACATAACTAGCTTAGTGAATAACTTAGAGGACTCGCACATGACAAACAAAAGTGTCTTACTGTAAATGATGTCTGCCACATTGAGATCCCGAAAATTTCCTTTGCCTTTCTGGCCTACCCAGCTGAAATTGACGGCCACTTTCTGCTTAAGTAGGACCTCCAACATGTTCCTGGTAGCAGACCTTATGAATCTGCCACCAAGGTCAGTGAACTGATGCAGCTAAAAAGAAAATATTGGATCACATGAACGCTCTTATTAAGTCAAAGGTTAGGAAATATATCAAGATTGAGAATCATTCATACCAGAAGTGTTCTTTTCCTTTCATCCGAAGATAGACTGGAGTCAAACTCCAGAAATGCCTCCAACTCGGCAAACGGCTTCTTCAAAGCATCTTCGAAAAACAAAAACATAACATTCGTGACTGCCTTGTATTGCGGCCATCATCAATTTGGATGGAACTGCACGGGTATACAGACTCGCAGCGCTGAATCAGTGATATATTTCTTTTTCCTCAAATCGTCGTCATCTCCTTCGCCGTTAATGAGAACATTTTAAATCTTTAAACACCAGAAACCAAATAGCCAATAAGCATTAATAAGTAAATAATAAATAAATAAATAAATGACAACTAAAAATAAATGAAACTAAAAAATAATAAAAAATTAAAAAATCTTTGTTAGAAAATAAATTATAATAAAAATTTTAAACTTAATTTTTTTATTTTGTTTAGTTTTATTTATTTTTACTTTTCTTTTATTTATTTATTTATTATTTATTTAATAATGTTTATTGACTATTTGGTTTCTGGTCTTTACAAATTTAAAATGTTCTCTTTAACGGCGAAGGAGAAGATGAAGATTTGAGGAAGAAGAAATATATCACTGAGTTGTAGTCAGCGCTGCGAGTTTGTTTCCTTCTTGTATGCTTGTGAGTCTGATCGTATCCGCGCTGTTCCATCCAAGCATGAATCACCAACTAGCGCAAGCATCCACATCATTGATCTCAATATCCACATTATCAAGCCATCATCACCATCGAGGCTATTTCTGTTTCTGTCCTGGCTTGGCTTAACGGTACGCCTTGTAGTAGGCGATAGCTTGAGCCACCTAGATTTAATGTTGCCAATGGAGCTGAATTCCGAAATACTGATCAAATACACAACTAATAATAATTGTAGTGCGTCCTGGTTTTATTAAAGAATTGTTTGATCAAAACTATAGTTAAAAGATGTGCTAAACTTGCACAACCACATGTCATAATTTGTATGTGAAATTTAGTTTAGCAATAAACATGAACTGTGTATACTACCGCCATTTCATTCATTTAGTTTTTAAAAAACGCAATCAAATTGAGGACGTATACATTACCTCTAACTTTGTATCCTTCGTCCTCAATAAGTCCTCGAAAGGACGTTTCTAGGATGATCCAGCGGTTGACATTTTCAGGATGTCCTGAGGACGTCTGGAAAACCGTGAGGACGTTTGTACCTTTTGAGGACGTCCTGAGGATGTCGGGTGTTGTCTGGGGTAATAGTGCGGCACCACAGGCCTCAGGTACCGGTCAATGGCCTTTCTGTGATGCTGCGACCCTCCAGGGTCGAATAAAGACTATATATCTATCTATCTATCTATCATAGACGAAATATATTTTTTTGCAATTACTGTTTTCAGGTGAAACTCGGAGGCGCCAATGAACAGCTCAATTGGAACACACTTCTTATCTCTTATCTGTACTTACCCGCAGCACTGCACGAAGCTAACTCCCCACCCGCTTGCATTCCACTAATATTCAACATCGCGTATGCACATAAAGTTATCCTGCAATCATATAGGCACATTCGCACATACAAACCGTTTTAATAAAGCAAAAGTCGAGCGCTTGTGTGAAGAATGTCGCACCGTTCGCCGGAATTATTCAAAGCGCATTTGACGGTTGCTAATGGCTATATTATTTGTTATGTGTTTGCTTTCTTCCTGACTGAGTAGGCTGAGATAATTTCAGACACACCGTTCAGACACAGATCTTGGGCGTCAGTAAAAGCTCGTCCAAAAAGGCTTACAGAGGAGTAGGGGACGCTTGTTAGAGCCTCCGACGTAGCTAGCCGATCTCAGCGTTTGCGAAAACCTAATCTCCTATCAGCATAAAATTTGAGTGGGCGATATATGATGACACGAGGAAGACATCATAGTAACTTTTGTGCAGTAGTGAGGTCGAATTTATTGCTCTTCTTTAAACGTTCATGCGTCAACGCTGGGCTCAACTTTGATACTCCTGCGAGGATGCGGCTTGCTTTTCGCCCAATGAAGTAACAAGAAGCGGACGTTTGGAAGCAAAATACGTGTAAGGCTCAAGGTGACCAAATTTCAGTTGTAGTACGCTGGTACTAGACGGGATTATTGAAAGTGAGCTCAAAGATGCACTCGTGGGTGAGGTGACTAAGCCACGTCTTACTACGTTTGCATACGCACGCGCAATATCCGGCGTTCCGGGAACCAAGGAAAGTGCCCCAGTCTTTGTTTTGTATCGCTCGAGAATGAGTGTATTGTACATTCGTGAAAAGTCAGATAATCGAAAACGCAAGCTGCCCATTCGGTCACGGCGTGATAGCATGAAATGAAGCTGCTCAATCGAAACCGAAACTGAGTGGCCAACTAGTTCCCAGAGTGCACTGCGTGGTATTTCGCCGCGATGGGGCGCGTCGGTTTTGGAACAAGTCCATTCTCCAGGTGAACGCCAAGAGAACGAAGAAGCGCGAGATCTGTTAAACATTTTCAAATATTCTTGTAAACCGAATTCTCTCCTTTAAGACGTTAAATTGTCCAGCCGAGGGCCCTCGTTAAATCTCCAACTTTGATGTACGTGTAGCATTTATGCTTTGTAGCACTGGTGACATAAGCAGGCTCGACAGGCTCGCAAGCACGGAACGACCGGAAGTCGCTTGAGACGCAGGAGGCAGCTCATGTTTTGCAAACAGCAGAAGGGTCTATACTTCGTCTCACCTTAGCATGGACTAACGGCGAAGGCTGTGCAAGCGCTAGCGGCCAGCCTTGACTGCCTTGACTGGAGCACTCGCTGCACGAGCGCCCGTGCAGCCGCCGAGGCTTCATCCGAAGCAACTATAGCTCGCGCTTTTAGCATGCGCGGCTAACAATAGTCCATGCTAAGGTGAGACGAAGTATATAGTGTTTGAGCACTGTGGTGCATTGATAATATTTTCCTGCAATAATCAGAGCTATCATATAAGTATACCGTTTACAGTGAGTAAAGTGCGGCCTTACAAATACCTTTTTAAGGCATAATGCCTTTTTAACGGAAACCCCAAATCTCAGATTATTGTCCATGCGTCCGCGCATTTGCCCACTAAATTTAGCGGGGAAATTGACTTTACGTGACGCTTATGATATCACGTGACA
>JABSTQ010006400.1:0-52398 GCA_013358835.2 Ixodes persulcatus | reverse complement strand
AGTTTGTACAAATTGGCTTCCAGGTTACCAAGAATATATAATGGCAAGATAAAGCTTTTCCCCCCCTGAAAGAGGGATGTTTTCCTAAGCAAGGACAGTTCCAATTCGGGGTTTTTCTTTTTTTACACCGGTTACGAGAAAACCACTTCAGGGGTTATTTATCGGGGGTTTATTGATATTTTCGGAAAACGTGTAGTTATGACAGAACAAATAGCATTGTTGCATCATGTGATGAGTCACTGGATACATCAATGTTATGTTTTCTGCTTACAAAATAATGAGGATAAATAATTATTTAGTTAACAAAGAGAGTCAGTTGTCCCGAGAAGCGGCATCATGCATGTGCCCAACGTTTGGTGAAATCGGTCTATTGAATGACCTTCATACCTGCATGGTGCCATCTATCACCACTGTGTCGTGCACATTTAAGTTTCCTGGCTAGAAATCGAACTGTGTTTGATAGATTTTTTTTAATGTACAACATGTAACTGTGACCACATTTGGCAAAGGCCGTGCTGCTTAAACATAAAATTGCTCCATACATGAAGGTTTCACAGACCTCATGTCACACTAGTAATGGTATGGTTCATAATGCAATCGCCTCTGAAACACTTTTATTCACTATAATTTCGGAGCACAGCTATTCACAGGTTGAATAAGTAAACTACATACCATGGCACACTATGGTTTCATGATTAAAACGAGCACAATGAAATACAACAATAAATAATGCTTGGAAAACCTTGTATTTTTGTCCCTTTCTGAAATAAACAGTTATCGTTACCAATAATACACAAGCAATGAAGCAACCTTTTTTTGACAAAACCCCAAAACAGTTGAACAGATGCCAGAACCTGTGACATCAGACATGAGGTTACTAAAAGTAATTTTGGATGCTTCAACCATTGCACAATGCTTAAAGGAGCCATGCAACGATTCCCAGACTTTCGTTAAATAACGACACTTCCAATGTAAAGTACTGAAAAATGACTGCCTACGTGTCCTAGAGTTTACATTAAAAAAAAAAAAATGAGTTATAGTGGAATTTCTGGCACCCCTCAACTCACTCGCCGTCTTCAGGGTAACCTGCTCAGTTACTTCGCGTGGATTCCCGAGTGCTCTCTCCAAAGACGCTTACTTTCCCTCTCTGCCGACATTGGCAGGCGCTGTGCTGCAGCGCTTACTGCCGAGCGACGTCACATAATCTTCTCGCCGTAGTTCCTTCCGCTGCCACTCGCGGCTGCAGATGGGGGCTAAAAGCTCGACTTTTGCTTTGCGATTACGCAGCGGAATCGCGACATTTCGAATGAAGATGTTTTCTCTATTCTCCGGGCCATGATAAACAATGTAAAAATGACAAGATGCAAATTCTTTTAATCTTGCAATCGTTGCACAGTCCCTTTAAATTTGTGGCAGCGGAGCCTGTGAGGACACTGCTTAACAGCACAAACAAAAGCTGCAATTGTTTGCAACCCTACCTGTCGGAAGGTTCTGCCGGTGCTGCCCCCCTGAAGATAACTTTGTATTGCCAAGGAACTTCCCCATGGCGACTGCAAAAGTACCTAGTAAGCTTGTCCCTGATCTGCTTTGCACTGGCTGCGTGCATGTTGGAGCCAATGCGGCTAACGTCCGACAGAGCGCTGCCATCTGCAGCGTCGGCACGCCAGCGGCCGGTGACTACCTCGCCCACCTCGGTCTCCCTGTCTACATAGTTGGCAGGGCAATAACGGCGCTCTGGGTTCTCAGTCTCATCGCACACCCTCAGATAGTTGTGGACACTGACGCATGCCCAAACAATCGCTTCAAGCGTCTCGGGGGACGCTTGAATCGGTTGTTTGAAGATGCGCCAGCGTGCCACAAGGATGCCGAAAGAGTTTTCTATAACTCTCCTTGCTCTCGACAGCCTGTAGTTGAATGACTTCTTCAGCACATCCAGCTTTTTCCGAGGAAATGGGCGCATCAAGTTGTTGAGCAACGGAAACGCTTCATCGCCCACAAACACAAATGGCATCCTTGCTCTTGTTTCCGGCAAGTGTGCCGGTGGTGGAAGCCCCACTGTCTCAGACAGGATGGCTTCCCCCATCTCTGAGTGGCGGAACACGCCGCCATCACTGTAGCGTCCGGGCTGCCCGACGTCCACCAGGATAAATTTGTAGTTAGCGTCGCAGGTTGCAAGCAACACAATGCTGTGGTAGCCTTTATAGTTGAAGGTGTCCGAGCCTGCACCAGGTGGAGCCTGGATAGCTACATGCTTCCCGTCCAAGGCCCCGACACAATTCGGGAAATCCCACTGCCTCCAGAAGTCAGTTGCGATGCGCTCCCACTGGGCAACATTGGGGGCCTAGAAAATAGGTAGATCACATAAAAGCAAATCATTATCAGTAACTAACAATAAACAGGTTGTGACGGCTTAAATCTCTATAACCAGTTCTCACACTTTTAAGTGAAATATAGAAATAGCTTCATGGGCTTGTCACCCTAAACTGGCTGTATATTAAAATTGTGTTGGAATGTGTTTTGCTTTCCATAGGAGTACAGGCGTCGCGGTGCAATTGAAAGGACAAAAGCGACCCATTTCTTTCATTTTCGCCTTCGCAAAGCTTGATGACGTGGTAGCTGGGATCGCAGTCAGGAAAGTCCCCTTGGTGACGTTACTCGAATGAGGGTCATCGATTGAACCCAAGTACTATGTCGGCACTCGACTTGGCCCTGTGACAATCAACACCTCTGCAAACATTCGGGTAATAGCTCAGTGCCCAATCGCTACGATGAACATTGGCGGCTTATAATCGGCGCCAGATCACGTGGCCAGCTGTTTGGTCTGCGAGTGAATAAAAGCTGCTCGGTTTTTTTTCTATTTTTTTTTTTGCGAGGAAAACTAATGTTTGTTTCATAGGTTATTAGCGTTAAGGATTCATTCTCAGTTGCATTTAGCGAAAGTAGAAAAATAATTCACCGTCCCTTTGACACATAAAAAATAAAATCCTATACTCTGTTTCAGAAGTTCCGTTCAGCAAAGCGGAGGCTAGGGGATGTAGGTAGGCAACCTTTTGCGCAGTAAGAAAGACTGCCAGAAGCAGACGACGAGAGAGAGAGAGAGAGAGAGCGCGGAGGAACACCTTTTAGGAGGTGCTTGGCTTCCTTATTGGTTGAGATCTGTAGCTTCCATATTGCTGCACGGAACTTCTGAAACGGAGTATAGATAAATATTACTCTAGGATCCACTAGACAATATTCATTCTGTAATGAATTTGTTTCGTAAACAATGTGTTCATTTCGATGGTAAATTCGATATGGTCGTAGGACCCTCGGCATTGAGGAGGCTGGCCATGTTTGAAAAGCCAATGACATAGCTTTCCCTCCCACATTTGCAGGGCAGTCAGGGAGTCTTGAGGGTAATCATTCCTCAGCATTTCCATTCACACAAAGTCCCCTGGCTATTCCGGCTTGTATCGGGCCTATTCTAGCTCGCCAGGGGCGCTTCTGTTTCCCTCACTACGGTTAATGCACGTGCTAAACACATGGTTATGTTTTCATTTTAAAAGTGCATAGAAGCTTGACAGTGCACGTGCTTGCACGAGTATAAGTTGAAGTATCCTCACTATTCGCGGTGATTGCTTAACTTCTCGTCGCGAATAGCAGCCAGACACAACCATAAGACGCTTGTCGCCAGTTCCGAAGCAGACTGCCACGACCTCTTCAGTGGCAGGACATCACTTGCTCATATCGATCTGAATGTGCGGGAGCGACTTCCAGGTAGACGTCTACTTGGGACTCGATCAACAGTCCTCTCTTCCTGGACTTGTGTCGTATAGAGAATGTAAAGAACTTGTCATACCACCTCACATCAAAGCAGTTCCCTCTGGTTTCCTGTAACAGGAGCATGTTGCAAAGCCGCCCGCAATGCCAGATGGGGACAATAACAGAAATATTAGAATTTCTATACTTAATAGATCTGAAGGTCTCAAAATTGTCTAATATCTCGAAAAATAAGTTTGAGAGTTTGGAAATCGTCTGATTTCGCTTTGTAGCAAGTTAGAAAATGTGAACATTTCAGAACCATTCAAGCACCTTGGTTTGAAAGAAGTTTGCGGCATAGCTAGTTGTGGCAGTTATTGTTTTCAAGCTGAAACCCTGAAACAGTATGAAAACACAGAAATGTTGTTCTTGGCCACAATGAGCAAAGACGTAGAAGTAGCATGTTCGCCCAAGTGTAGACTGCTTGTTGTACTGCAATGATGGCGAAAATTTGGAACACACAGTGATGAGAATGGTGCGAAGACTGCATCCGCTTCACGATGCCGAACCTCAAGATCTTGTCGCCTCCGCCGTGTAATGGCCTCTGTATTGAGCCGCCGCCCCTCAGGGTCCTCTCGGCGTCTTTTTGCGACATGGACGGCTGCACGTTTCTGGTCGGTCTGCACGCAACGCCGTTAACGAGCCGCAGTAGCGGGTCGCGCCTTCACCACTCGCACAGTGGGATGGAGAGTGCACTTCACGTGGATGCGCCATTGGAAGGGGTCTGTTACACTGCCTCAACGATGTTTCAAGATCCACGTGAATCTGGTACTGAGTGCATTATCTGTACCCGTCGTGGCACCCTGGTTTGTTTATGTTGAAAGAGAGCATGCATGTATGTACACTGACGAATAAAAAGAGAAAGAAAGCTCAAGTCGGTCAAGCTGTTGATGCAAGGAAGAATTGCAAGGAGAAAGCAGAGCGGGCAGTGGAGAGGAGAGGTCTATTGCCTTTCTCCAGAGTCCCGTGTGCTTTCTACTTCACGGCAGTCAGCCTATCTCGAAGCCACTATTCTGCCACTCTTTTGCGCTTGCACAGTTGACAGCGGTTACGTACAAAGCAATCGACAAAATCCCCACAAAATGTCGCCCATACTGCGCATGCAGTAAAATATTTTGTCTCGCATGAAGGATTTCTTCTTACCATAAATAAGTAAAAATGAGCTACTTACGGGACGGTACAGAGGGTCCAAGACCTTATGCAAGGCCTGACAGGTCTCTCGGATGATGCTACTAGCTGTGGATCGTCCCAAGCGGTAGCACATGGAGGTGATCAGTTGGGATGACCCATGCGCAAGGTACCTGAAAAAGTGCACCGCGACATTGCGCTTTTGTCGATGCTTGACTGGCCGGGGTATGGGGGAACGTTGCTGCTCGATTGGCAGCGTACGGGGCGACGTCGAGATTCCTCAAGGCACATCCTGCCCCAGGGTTCATCGCAATCCTGCTTTCCATGCTCGACAAACTGGGATTCAAATTGCCAGGCAACCAACACAAGCGATGGGGTCAATGGCGTTCCGAAACCGTTACTCGTTTTACGAAGGCACGGCTCGTTTAACAAGGCGGCGGCGATTGGCCGCTGTTTTTCGTTTTTTCTCGGGTTCAGTGATTATTATGGGGCAACTGGTTCTGATATTTAGATAGCCCGAGAAAAACTACGCTAGAATACATCATTAACTCATTTTTTTCTAAAAGCATTACAGCTTCCCTTTAATGCTCATACCATCCATTACAGTAATTCAGTTACCACAGCAGATTACTTTTGACTCACCTGATTGTCAGAGCCAGCCTTTCTTCTGGAGAAATTGGCTTCCTCCAGAAGGTTGTCTTCTTCTGAAGATGTGGGCCAACCAGTGAGAGAAGATGGTCAAATCTGCAGGCCAACCAGTTTTAGTGTTCAGACCCATATATGCTTGGAGGTGCAAGTAAACCAGCAACTGCTATGAGTGACTCAATGAGACTGCCTTATTCATGTAAAACAGTATAGCATACATTAACTGGGATGTCCATAAAGATACATTATTTACCTATATTTGAAACTTGTCATTTTGCATTAAGCTTGGTATGTATTGATGCATACCGTGAACACTACACAGAAATACAGTGATACCTTCAGGTGACCTTACATGCCTTGCACATGACATCATTCTGGACGCCACGGCTAAGTACCAATCATCCCCATTGGTGCAGATAAAGTTACGCAGTCACGCCCCTCTGCGAGCATTTCATGTGTTTGGCTGTCGCGCTCCAAGGATGGCTTTCAGGAGTACCACGTTAAGTGAATGTAAGGCATCTATACGGCGAGCAAGTCGTCTGCTAGCCCGTGAAGGGTCCCCCCCGTGACATCACGGCGGCGTGCTGTGATTGTAGGATTGGAGGCGCGGCGTCGGAGACTCCTCCAAACACAGCATGCCGCCGTGATGTTGCGGGGGCCCCTTGCACAGGCTAGACGACGACTTTCTCGCCGTATAGTCAGTGAGAGGCCTAGAATGGAGTTCGAGCTGGGGAGGAGTAAGGAGACGAAAGTTTGGAGTAGAGAGAAAGTTTCTCCTATTCATTCCAAGATTTTGTCTGCTTTTGTCTCTCCAGCTCGTACCGTTCTTGACCGGTCACTGACTATAGGCATAGATCACACAGAGTAGAGACTGGTGCAAAAGATGTACGTAAGTCACTCAAATAAGCCTTGTGATGAAGCGAAAATGTGTTAAGATGGTCATCAAGCTGGCTGGTGAAATTTGCCGATGACGTAAAGTTCTGAGAAAAATAAGAAACAGTGCTAGTGCAGTGTTCGTGTTGTGTTGCAGGCTGCACACTGAAGGTCACATGTGTACTGCCTCCAAACTTAATGCCAACACATGATCATTAAAGGGCAACTCCAGTCCATAGTTTCCATTTTGGTATTGTGACTGTTCTTAGTGCAGTCAGCGTCCTTCTTTTAGATGCTGTAACTTTGGTCTCGCTATTGTGAGTAGTTTCAAAGTTATCGTGCCTCAGCATTCTGTTTTGGGCGTGGTCAGCAAAACCGAGACTACTAGCTCGGGAGCAATGGCAAGAGTGGAAATCAGCCGGGATGTGACTACGATGACATCACATGCGTGCCTCGCCACGTGCGAATGCTCAATCGCGCTAGCAGCTTCTAGATAGGGGGACGACCATGATGTCAGAGTCGATTGTTGCTTTATCAATCGGTAAGCCGCTGGCATTTTGCTAAGGAGCGGCTGGTCTCAGCGGGTCACATTTTTAATATCGTTATTAGTTGAGAATGCGGCGTCCCCTTGACGTAGTATTTTGGCTGCGGTCATATTTTGTGTCACTAAAGCGATACCAGTAATTTATTTACTTTCAAATTTGGACTGGAGTTGCCATTTAAAACAGGCGAGCCTGCAATTATTTAGTGGCTGAACCACCCTGCTACCTCTTCTGTTCTCTTAGTGTAAGGATAGATAATAGGTATTTCAAAATAAGGTGCTTAATGTGTACGCGCCTGTCCCAGAGCCGCGACATCCACTGTATACTCATCTCACAAGTTGTGTACAGCAAAGGCAGGGGCTCGAGAGCGCAGCTTGGCAGAATGCTTCGTTTTCGCGAGTGCACGCGCAAGAAAGATACATCTGCAAGCCACGCTCTCGAGCCCCTGCCTTTTTCTTTGCTGCACACAACTTGTGAGATGGATCTTTTATCTCACAGGCTCTCCTCATTGCTAGCAAGGAACGGGAGGGAGGGTGGCACGGCAGAATGCGTTGTTTGCACGAACACTCGAAGGAAAGGCGTTTCGAAAGCTGCGCACTACAGCTGGAATGGAAGCCCCAAGTTAGTGCCGTGGCACCGTTAAATTCGTGGGACGTTAAATTCATGGATACGTACCTCTGTCTGGTCATTCGGAAGTACCGGTAGAAATCTTGGCCGTCGTCTAGTCGCATATCACGCACGAGGTGGTGGTATTCGCAAAAAGTCTCTCGGGATCGAAGCAAGAAGCGAACCCACTCGCGGGAGGGATGGCGCCGTCGCAGGTACAGCAGCATCAAGGCGGTGGACCGCGCAATTAGGGGCCAATTCACATCGCTCCCCGCCCGCGCTATGTAACTGCGAACGCACTCGACGAATAAATTCTGCAAACTATCACTTTCCGCCGTTGAAGGCGAGCTTGTTGACGGTGCAGAAGACGAAATGTGAGCGACGCAGCCGACGCTACTGCTGGACGTCGCCATGTTCGTTGTTGTCATGGTTGCTAGACTGAACCTATTGCGATTGGTGAAACGCAAGAGCAGATTGCGGGTTGCCATTGGTTGGCGCTTGCGGTCGACGCAAGTGTGTGTACACGCATCGCGCAAGCGCTTTCCGCACTGCTCCGCGACGCTATTGCCGCTACTGAACGCATCGCATCGCAACGCAAATGTGTGAACGGCGCTTTACGGCTACGCTGACGCGTCACGAAAAAGCGTTACGCCGACGCTTTACGGTTACGCCGACGCCGCTCAAGCCGGGAACGGGCGCCTAAGAACTGCGATCTAAAACAAAATTCGCGCAGTTATTGAATTTTCGAATGTTTTAAAGGGCAACTCCGCTCAATTCCGAAAAATTTAGGTTTGCATGTGATTCCATTTCACAAAGCACTACTAAACAGCTCTACGTCTTCGGATTCGCGAAATGTGGAGTATTATTCGTGTAATCTTAATTTAAACATCTGCTGATACCGAAACCGAAACTTCGGTTGCGTCAGGCAACATTGGCCTCACGTGGTCTTGTGAAGTGTGTGGGGGCGAGGGACAGGACACGCGACGCGGGCAGGTCGCTTCGCATGGCGTGGACGGTGATGGCCCGGGGGAGAGGGGGAAGGGGAGCAGACGAAGGAGAGGGGGAGCGGAGAAACAGACCGATAAGCGCGCAGGGCAGCGCAAACTAGCGCATCCGCGTTACGGTGATCACGTGGACGCTGTTGAGCCAACACCGGGAGGAGAAACTCATGACGTCATCGTTGGATTTCGCTCTAAGAAGTAAAAACAAACAAAACGTGAGAATGACGTAGTCATGCCTCTGACGTATAGTGGGTCAACGTTGGCCGCTCCAAGTTCGCCGCATTGACTGCGCTGACGATTGCGCCTCGCGTCGCACGCTAGAGTTGGCAGATTTCGGCGAATTGGCTCATTTGAAAGTTTGCTGGCCAGTTTATTAAATATATAGACGGAATTAGATCGTAATATTTGACATGGGGTCTTCCTACATGATACTGAAGAGGGCTGCATAGTTTTCTAAATATCAAAAATGAAGCGGAGTTGCCCTTTAAAGCGTCTATGTACTCAAAGCTATATTTCACCCGAAGTGCAAGCGAAGCCGAAGGCACGAACGCGGTGGTTTTATGGCATGCACTGACGTCACACCAGCTGCCATTGTGGGTGCCTCGCTGCCGAGCATGTATCTTTTGCAGCGTAAACTGTGTAAAGTTGAACGTGCACGCGTTGGTTTTTAATAACTTGCGGCCAACTTTCTGGGACATTTTGATCTAGTTCTACAATTTCACGCCACGTGGCGTATCAACCTTGAACTATGTAGGTTTTAAAGGGATACTACAACGAAATTTCGGCGCTCATTTTTTGGTCTATATCTGTTCAAAAGAGCAGTATCACATGGAACATACCAATATCTTGTTAAAAAAGTCTCGAAAAGGAATTTTAAAACGAATTAAACGATTAGCAATGAGCACCTGGTGGATGTCGCTAACGCCTCGTTTGTAATGCTCGTCTAGGAACCTTGACAGCTAGGGACGGAGGTTGTCTCGCCTCCGGCCACGACGAGAAAAGGGGGGAAGGAGGAACTCTCCTCTTCCCGAGAATCCCTTTTGTGTGTCGCAGAAGTCGCTATTGTCCCCCTACAACCCGTCACTCAAAATTCCTACAAAAGCAGCCGCTTCGGTGGCTGGAACGACTAGGCCATCCTCTCGGCGTCAGCCTCGCCGTAGCTTTGCTCGTCTCGAGACGACCTACATCACGATTGCGTTGGATGTCACGTGCTCTAAGCTGGGCCTTCTCCGAGCGCTTGCCAGGGTGGGCCGTTTATAACGAAAAATACAGCCACCAGGATCAAAATACAAACGTGCGATTGTCATTTACGGATATTGTGGATCATATATTCAACCTATTTTTGAACACGACGGGAATATTTCAAATTTCGTTGAAGTATCCCTTTAAAGCGCGGGTTTCCCGCTACGTCACCCTCCTCTTCAGTGATTCCTTTCATATTATTATTATTATGATTATTATTATTATTATTATTATTATTATTATTATTATTATTATTATTATTATTATTATTATTATTATTATTAATAGTATTATTATTATTATTATTATTTCTTAGTTCGACGTGAGCGCGTTGGTGAAGTTAAATAAAAACAGAAAGAATAAACATAGGGACGGACAGGTACTGTTCTGTCCGTCCCTATGTTTATTCTTTCTGTTTTTATTTATTATTATTATTATTATTATTACATAGAAAATGCTGTTTTATGCATCGCAATCATTCAGGCGCAGGAGGGGAGCGTTCGCTGATCGTGAACAGCGCGTGGCCACGGTTGCCACACACGGCGGCGCCCGGCGGCCCGGCAGCAATGTCGATCGTAACGCCATGTTTTGAGGCGGTGGAAACAAGAACCCTACGCTTGAGCGCAGAAAGAGCGCCCCAAAGTAACATGGATGTTAACGGCTGTACCCGTCCTAATGGCCGGACTGGGTGATTAACATATTTGGCGCCATCATGACGTCACCCTGACTCTTGGCGGCCTTTACCGAGCTTTCCTTGAACGCCGCTAGCTGCGTTAGCCTGGCTTGGGGTTTCTGGAAAGTGCGTCAAGAAAAAGATTGGATGGACGTTTTTGGTTTCGACATCAAGCCGGATATGCATCGATAAGGCCCACTTCAGACGGGGCAACGTTTTCAGCGATTTCGAGGTTGCTGGCGGGTTGTTCCCTACCTTTCCCTAGATCGACACGAATTGCTGAGATCGGGCCCAGGTCGAAACGGACGAGTAACTCGAACAGCTTGGAGACGTTTGAACCGGCAGCAGCCAATCAGGGACGCGATATTTTCACGTGACACCCCTGGGGTGGTGATGATGACAGCTAAAGGCTTGGTTCTGGTTTGAAATGGGTCGTTTTTAGAAATAAGCCTTTTAAGAAAAATTAGTTCGTATTCTGAACGCCATTCAAATATACAAGAACACGTTTTTAGCGCGTAGCTGGGCGTCTAAATAGTGAAGGAAAAATCAAGTTGAATGATGATGATGGCAAGTCGTATCAATTCGATTTCTGCGTGTGAACGCGGGCGGCCCGTGTTGCTGGTGTTGCGACGTCAAGTTGCTGGGTGAAATTGCTCCGTCTGAAGGGGGCCTAAAGAAAGTAAGCTTTCCTTCAACTCCGTCCGCCGCTAAGCTTACAGGGTAGGATACTTTGTTCCAACTTAAAGGAGCGGTGCAACGATATTCAATTGGAATGTTTTTCACTTTACACGAGCTTACTGGCACTAGTGGGACTCAAGGATACTCGCACGCAACGCCACTGGCCAAGAAACTCCTTTGTTGCGGTGTAATTTCAAGGACAAAAGCGAGCGTTTTATTCAATCTCTCCTTTGCAAAATTTGATGACGTAACGTGGGGATCGCAGTACACCCCAATGACGATATTTGAATGCGGTTCATAGATTGGACCCGAGCATTGCGTGGGCACTCGATTTGGGCTCGTAATAATTACTAGCTTGAGAAGTATTCTGGTAGTGGCCCGTGTTCAATCACTGCAACGACTACAATAGCCGAGCCATAACAATGTCTGGAACTCAGCGCGTGTCCTGGGTTTTGCCAACCCCAGCGCGTGGCTATGATCAACATTGGCGGCATATAATCGACTCCAGATCACGTTACCGCTTGTTCTGGCTGCGAGTTGAGGGGGTGAACGCTGATAGTTTTTCTTTAATTTTTTTCTGGGACTTTTATTGCGTGGGGTGAAAAACGAACGCGCGTTTCATAGGTCATTAACGCCAGGGATCCGTTCTAAGCGGTGTTTGCGCAAAGTACAAAAATTGTTGCATCGCCCCT
This sequence comes from Ixodes persulcatus, assembly GCA_013358835.2. NCBI lineage: Eukaryota > Metazoa > Arthropoda > Arachnida > Ixodida > Ixodidae > Ixodes > Ixodes persulcatus. The sequence continues at coordinate 40,520 of JABSTQ010006400.1, read as the reverse complement.
TTAAAGGAGCTGTGCAACGATTTTAACGTCGAAAGAGTTGGCATCTTCTACTTTTGACATTGTTCATCTTGTCACAAAGAAGATATCAATATGAATAATAATATAAACATGTTAACCACAATGATGTGGTGAATATATTCATATTAACCACATCATTGCTAATGCCAATTCTATCTTAGGCTGCCTAAAACGTAACTTTTCTCTAGCGCCAGTTTCTCTCAACTAATATTATTCAAATCTTTGGTTCGCTCAAAATTAGAGTATGCAGCTTCAATCTGAGATCCTGGTCAGACGACGCTCACTTCTCATCTCGAGTCAGTTCAGAACCGCGGCGCTCGGTTCCTACTTAATAATTATCACCGTACAGCTAGTGTATCGTCCATGAAATCTCTTCTCTCCTTGCCACTGCTTTCTTTGCGCCGTAAGTGTTCTCGTCTACGTTTTTTTCTATAAAATATACAATTCTAACCCCATTCTTAAAGAGAAGCTCTTCCTCGACCCACCTTACGTTTCTCCACGCATTGATCAGCAGTACAAAGTCGGCGTTCCTCATTCTCGAACCACAGCCTATCACGATTCTTAGGACATCATCAGAGTGGAACCACCTTCCGGCGTCATTAATATTATTACCCTCGTTAGATGTGTTTAAAAGTGCTGTTACTAATTATTTTTGCGAGAGTGACCCGTGACCTATCATGTCTTCTATTACTGTTTTTTTTTTTTTTCACTCACTTCCCTCTGTAACGCCCCCAGGGCCTTGAGGGTATGTAAATAAATAAAACACACATCCTTCCTTCGAAATGTTGTGATTCCGGCGCGTAATCGCGAGGTAAAAACTAGAATATCCCCCGACCTGCAGCCGCGAGCGGCCGCCATGAGAAACACGCGTCGTGACGTCAATAGGGTAGTTGAAAAAGAGATAGCAAGTTCTGCAAATACGTGCTCGATAAAGGGTATTTTATCCATAAATATTGTCGTCCCAATAACATAAATGCTTCAAAAACGTAGTATCATTGACAAAAGTGTTTATTATACATACAGTGTTTTAGTGGCGCCATCCACCCGAAGTCAACAAAACCGTCAGCTCGAGCAGCGTCAGCGGCGTCAGTTCTATGCTCTCCGCTAGCACGAGGAACCGAACGAGCAACGCCAATATCGGCAATGTCGACCGGGTGCGCTGTTCTCCTGTGTCCTAACCGGACTCCACAAAGTCCTCTTGTCCGCGCTAAAAAGCTCCTGTTCCATCGTTTACCGCGCGAAGAACCTCTCAGGGGTGAGTGGTGTGGGAGGATTAGTAGAAGGGAGGGGACCCCGGACAGGCAGAGCTGCGCGTGTGCTCCGAACACTTCGACGGCGACCGCGACTACCGTCGTCTGCCAAGTGTTCTTCGCGATGCCGGGCAGGTGATGAAGAAAGTCCACCTGAAGCCAGATGCTGTTCCTTCGCTCCAACTGCCCCCCACTGCGAAGCGCCTCTCCCCTGCCAAGGACCCAGCCGTGCCAACATCGAAGCGCCGAAGAACTGAGGTAAGTGTCGCACATTCGCGAACGGCACACGGTCGTGAACCTTTCGATCACAGGTTTACGAACATTTTTGGTTTTGCAGAACGATGAGCCGGTGGAGGTGGATTGCTTCGAGGGGAGTACACCTCGCGAGCACAGCTGCCATTGTCGGCACCGACCGGCGACACGCGACACAGCGGTTCAGGCCGACCTCCACGAAAATCCGGGACCCGCACGGACTCCGAGGCCGCCTGGCACGAAGGACAGTTCTGTGGGCACAGACCCATGGCTGGGAAAGCAATCTATTGGTAGGCATGAAAAAGAGCCGCCTGTATTCGCGTGCTTGACGTCATATCGCAGGAGAAACTGTATAGGAAGTGTCTTCATCGCTCCAGCACGGCGCTCAAGTGCCGTCCGACGGCACTCCACGCGAATATTGACAATACCGCGCGAGTGTGCTTTTTTTTTTTTTTTTTTTTTGCGTTTGCATGGTGTTTTTGTTTTTCTATGTGGTTTCGTTTTGCTTCGAGCTTAAACGATTTTGAATTCCTTCTTGCCGTGGGAAGTGTCGAACATTAGGCCCAAAACTCCACCTTTCATGTGTTTACGGGAAGAAAAAGAGAGGAAGGGGTAATGCATTCCAGAATGTAACAGCCCACGCCACGACGTCTACTGCCCCCAGAACTTGTGGACAAAGTTCGAACGAGCACATAAAGTGCCCTGAGATGACACTTGAACACTCTTGATGGCACACTAGCGACAGCATACATTCTACAGAAATTTAGTACTATACTATTTCTCAATTTAACTGGGCCATGAGGGGTGTAGTCTTATTCCTTCTTGTCGTTAGGCCAGATAAACCCTATAAACATGCTGCTACTTGTTGTAGGTAACTAGATAATAATATTTATCTTCATTAGCAAAGGTAGGGGGTACACTAGGTGACCCGCAAGGCTAGACAGATAGGCTGGAGCCCTTACTTATGAGCATTTGCTAGCCAGCCAGCCGGAGCAATAGAATGCAAATAAAAACAAAGAACAAAACAACGGAAAGGCAGGTAACACCGCCTAGATACAAAGTCCCAGTGCCGGAATCCCCAGCACCACTCAGGACGGGAAAACGGAATTTTTTTTCCGGCCAAAATGCCATGCCAGCGCGCGACTGAAACACTTTCAGCCGAGCACCGGCGCAATACTCTCTCTCACCAGGCCCGCACCACACACCGCCTAACTGCAGCCGATGCAGGGGGCCAGGGTCTAGGACCCTGTATCCAGGCGGCATTGCGGAAGGCACATGTTACCTTGAAAGCTAACAGGAAAGTCAGTGTGCACGCACAGCCCTGGTTGGCCTTCGCCATCTTTGACTTTCCATTGTATTTCACCCTCCAGGTCTAGGTTGTCGTTTATTTCAATATGAAAGAGAAAAACAAATTGTACTATTCGAGCGTGTTGGTGCTTTTTAAAACATTTAGAAAGTGGAGACAAATAAGGGACATCCTTTATGTGTCTGCACTTTCTAAATGTTTAGAAAAAAAATGTTTGTGCCAGGATGCCATTTTGTGGAGGCTTGTACTAGTCAAACAGGATGAAGAGTCGGATAAGTAAACCTCTTTCCGCTCTTCAGGCACGCAGGCGAATTCCTACGCCAAAGGTCTCACCAGCCACTGGGTCCAGACCGAGGACTTGGAGAGACCCGACAGTAGCAGCACCACTGCCGGCAACAACAGCACAACCACTGCTGCGGCCTTCGCCTCCACCACCACCTCTGCATCTTGAACAAGGCAGCAGTTGAACCGCCAAGGCGGCGACGGACGTCCGTTCGCGAGCATATGTTGGCGCACTACACCGGCGTTCCTCCTTCGCGTCTGCACATCTCGGCTGCCCCGTGGCGTGGCTCAGCTCCTCCGAGTTTCGCACTATTCTGCTGAGGGTCACCACGGCCGTCTCTTTCGCGCTATCTTTTGGTGAATTCGGGTGGTCGCCTCTCGCCTCTGACCTCGATTCAGCTGAGCGCCCCTTCCTCGCCGCCAGAGCTACTCGGGATCCTTTTCAGCCGATCAAAACTGGTGGCTTCAGAGCGCTCTGAGATTCTCAGACCAGTCACGGAATTAAAATTTCTTGACATTGGTAATGCATTAAAAACAACACGATCTTACAGCGTACGGTGGACGATTGAGCAAAATTTAAGCTCGCAACGTGATGAAATAACGGTTGTGATGTAAATTGTTTTACGCATCGGCATGTAAAAAAAAAAAAAAACAACAACAGCAGTATGCAAATTGATTTTCGCAGAACGGAACGAAAGCCAACGCTTGGGAACAGTTGTCAACTTATCGCGTTTTCGACAGCGAACGCGCTGCGATAGCGGTCATGCGTACGACAGAGCAGGCAAATATAAAATGGATAATAAACCGCATTTTTCTCACGGCGAAATATCGTGCAAGCATCGCATTGTGACACAAATCACAGTGCATTATATTCGGCTCTCCCTTTATTTTTTTTACAACACAAACCTATGAACGCACTTTTACCAAACCTGAAAATTTCTTGAAGCGACCACAAAACCCGGTAAAACAGCGGCGAGCTCTGCGAGCAGTTTCGTCGTCGGTTAGGCTTAGCGTATTCAACGCCGTGAGATGAAGGATCTCAGGAAAGCACTGGGAATACTTCACACGTCGTCTTTTCCTGCTACGGTCGCAAACGAATGTCGTCCCGTCCGTTGTAATCCTCGCACCGTCGAATGCACAAGCACTTTGTTGAACCAGGTATCAATTGCCGTCATGCCGTACCCCGCACACCACCACAGACCACTGCCGGCCATCGTCAACAAAACCACGTGATCACCGTCGAAGTACCGCGTGACGCCTGCGCCGCTCCGCACTCCGAAGGGTGCCAGGGAGCGCTCTGAGAGGGAGAGGCGCCCTTGGAATGAACCACCCGATCAGGCGACCGCACTCTCTTTCAACCACCCGATTTCGCGCGCTCTGGAAAGAGCGCTCGAGAGCGCGCAGAAAGAACCACGCGAATTCGCCATTTGATTGAGGGGCCCGATTTTTGTTTCTTATTCTTCCTGGGAACAGAAGCGTCATTTTCCCTGCTCGGTGGATTGAATGTTGTCTTTCTTTTCCTGTATACAAATATAAAACCCGACGAGCGCGTAGAAATGCTACCAAAACCAAAAGTGCTAACAAAATGTGTGTGTCATCATGTAGAACCTTTATTGGCATAGCTATGCAAAGGTCTAATGCAAAATTGTATAGCGAATGTAATTCATAATTTGCTATAAATGTTTAATACGTTTCAACTTGCACTTTTAATTTTTAACCAGAAATTTCAATCGGCTTCCTTGCCCCCGAATTTCATTTTAACAATATCACTTTTTAGACACTTTATTAAACCACTTCTTTATGTTGTTAGCCTTGAGTCTTGTGCTTCGCATGATAACTCATGTCTTCCAAGCTACACGATCGTGCTCGTGCCACGCACACAGTTGTACAGAACTTTGGGGTTCCTCATATTTCTAGTTATATTCTAATCATAGCGATGTCAAGAACTCCAGAGTTTTGACATCGTTATAATCTGGCGGCTGAATTTCTTTTAGCACATCCTGGTATAATGTGCTAAAAGAAACTCCGCCGCGAAATTAAAAAAAAAAAAAAAAAACAAAAATATCGAAAAAAAATTCTTTTTTTTTTTTGCCTACCCTGAATGAGACCCCACTGGACATGTGCTTCTATAACAACCTATAGTTGCTTAAAAATTATCATTTTGAAATTTATAGATTGTCCAATCGAGGTTGTTTAAAAACTGCTACTTTGCGGCAGTTTACCAGAAGCTAGCCACTGGAACACTAGGCTTCTTCTATGTGGCGTATGACTGAACCGTACTAATGATCAAATTAAAATAAAGATTACAAAGTAATCGAAAAGAAATATTGGGGTAGCCAGGATTTGAGTTTTGGGCCTCAGATCTGAAGTGAAGATACGCCACAGCGCATTTTTTTTTTTTTTTTTGCAAACATAAGATGAGCCTGAAAATGACCGAGATGTGAAACTGCCGATAGAAGCCAGGGAAGCCAAACTTGCACTGTGATCTAAAGTCTCAGGATAAAATTCACGCTTGGCATTTCTTACTAGAACGGACAACCACTGTTGGCGAACGCGATAGACACGTATTACGAGACCATAAGCGAGAGCTGCACCGCAGTTTCCTTTCAGAGGCCGCTCCATGGCCACTCACTCCAAGTGTCGCACGAGGAACGGGCTCATGCATTGGCGTATTTGATGCCGCTTGCGAGGCAAAGAAAAACAGCAACGTTACGATACTTTGTCTCACCTTAGCATGGACCAACCGCGAACGCTGTGCAAGCACGAGCGTCCAGCCTTGACTGCCTTGACTGGCGGGACGAGCCCTCGTGCAGCCGCCGAGGCTTCATCCAAAGCAACTAGCTCGCGCTCTTAGCATACGCGGCTAACAATAGCCCATACGAAGGTGAGCCGAAGCACATACTACGTTCACCCCTAAGCTGAGACCGCAGCCAAAGCTACAAGCGCGAGCTAGCCGGCGCTCCTGGCTATGATCGAGACATGCATTTCTAAAATCAATCGGAATTTCTAAAATCGGAATTTCTAATAAATCGGAATTTCTAATAAATCGGAATTTCTAAAATCAATCGGAATCGGGCGTAACAGTGGAAAGCTTCCTTACCGTGTTGGATCTCTATTTAAAGTCAACAGTCCTCGAATACAATAATCGAAAATACATCCAGAAAGAAGGTGTATGCATAGGCTCGTCGATCGCTCCGTTGTTAGCTGAGATATACCTCAACAGTTTGGATAGAGTGTTGTTTGACAGGATGATTGAGTTGTCACCTAACGTGGGCTTCATCAGAAGATATGTAGATGATATTTTTGTCTGCACGTTTGAAGAAGGAAAGTCGGAGTATCTTGAAAAGCTTATTAGGTCAACGGCCCCGGAGTTTGTAGGAATTCGCGTACCGCCGCCGATTCGCCGTTTCCCACGTGGTCCGTCAACAACCCGAGTCCAGCCTGGTTCTTTCACGGGAGTGGGATTCCGCTCCCCGTTTTATTGGTATAATAAAAACACAACGCTACAAAACACTCAAACTAAACTACAAATACAAGCGACATTACACAAATATTTACAAACGCACGTTAAGCCAAAAGCTAAACACAAAGAAGGCCCCCAGGCCTCGTGTCCCGCGATATGCTAGATCCGGTCGCCACCCACCTGCCTGCGTCTCGGTCTCGTCCGAAGTTCTAAGAGGCCCTCGCCCCCTGGCCCACCGAGTATATATGCATCGATGGGCGAGGAGGTTTCTCCTCGCCCGCCACGGGGCGCCTGCAGCGCCGTCCAGTGGCTAGGAGAGAAAGCGGCACGTCGGGAGCCGAATTCGAGATCCCGATCGACCCCGCGGCGACACGAGCATGTGATCGTCTCTGAGGCGAGGCAGCTACATAGCTGCCTCGCTGCCAATATTGGCAGAATGGTTTGATGGGCGCCCTCGTGAACGCACGGTGCGCCATACTCCCCTCTCCTAAAAATCGAAGTACGCCGGAATTCAGACGTACGGCTAGGCTTCGCGGGAACACGGTCGCTTGGTTTGGCCTGGAGACCCCCCACACACACCACTGGTCCCATGGGTCGTCCTCACTGAGGTCCATCAGTTCGCCCGAGACCTGGGGTGCGCGGCCACCGCACACCTCACAGTAGACTGTGTCGACTTCGGCTTGGCGGCGGCCTCCGTGGCAACGGGGTCCTTGAGCAGTGTGCCTGGCCACCATGAGACTGGCCCGCCATGGAGTGGTGCGCCGTAGAGGGACTGTGGTTGTGACCCAGCTGCGACAGCCCTCCCGGAGCGATGCGGGGCTGGAGGTCCAATTTCACTAAGAACTGCACCCGGCGTCCTGCGTGGCATCGCGGACGTCCATCGAGGCTCCCAGAGTTATGGTTCCGGCCGGGGAATACGCTGCTCGGAGACGAGGAGTTCAGCCCAGGCTAGTGTTTGTCCAAACGGCGACTCATCCTTTCATCGTCTCCCAGGAGAGGACCATTCGGTGCACACCAAGCCGCGTCTCGAGGCAGCAGCCGCAGGGCCGATGATGCACAAGATGGGAAAAGTCCAAGGCGCGCGACCAGCGAGGGAGCAGCACCCCAACGCAGCAACGCCGCACACACACAAAAAAACATTCCAAAGCAAAAACAAGAAATAAAAACAAACACTGAGGGTTCCGAGGCACCCCTCCCCCCACCCACAAAGAAAAAAAAAAAAAAAAAAAAACAATGCCGGGCCACGCATTCCCTTTCCCGGGCCACGCACTCTACGAGGTTCCGATCCCATCGGGTTGCCTCCGGCTACGCGTGTTGTAGCTGTGCCGCGGTGGTCCCAGGAAATCCTGAGATCGTTGGTGCCCGCGAATGCCCCTTTGCGGCCGCTTGACCGGCTCATCCCCTTCCCTGGGGAAAAAGGGTTTCAGTTCGCCGATGTGAACTGTCCCGCGGACGAGATCAGAATTCTGGTCCCTCAGCGTGTATGTCAGTCGGGACTTCTTGGAATCGATGACGAAGGGGCCAACCCACTTGGGCGCCAACGCCGCCGAGAAGAACTTACTCGCATCGCTCTGAACGTGACTTCGCCGAAGAACGGTGTCGCCCACCTCGAACTGCGCATCGCGGTGCGCTTTGTCATAGGTGTTCTTCTGCTCCGCCCGCGCGCGAGCCCTGTTTCCGCGAGCGGCGTCCAGCGCCCGCGACAGTCGCTCTCTTGTCCGCGTCGCGAAATCCTCGTGCGAGGGCACCGCTCTGGCCGCGCTCTGTCGCGGGCGAAGAACCGCATCGGTCGGCGTAGAGAGTTCTCTGCCGAAGTTCAACAGCGCAGGCGTGAACCCAGTGCTGCGGTTGAGGTTGGACCGCAATGCAAACGAAATCGAATCCAAGTGCAGATCCCAGTCCCGCTGCTTACGAGCATACGCCCCGAGCAGCGGCTTGATGTCGCGGTTCCGCCGCTCGGTCACATTTGCTTGGGGATGGTAACACGAAGTCTTACAATGCTTAATCCCGAGGGCCTGGCAGGTTGCCGCGAAGACTTTCGAGCAAAATATCGAGGCGTTGTCACTCACCATGTCTCTCGGGGAACCCGTAGCGGCACCAGACCTCGGACAGCCTGCTCAGGACTCCCTTGGCTGTCACCTTCCGCATTGGAAACATCTCGACGAATCCGGTGAAGTGGCAGGTTACTACCAACACATGTTGATAGCCTCCACTTGACCGCGGCAGGGGTCCCATCAAGTCGCACGCCGCGATCTCCCAGGGCCGCGTACTCACGATGGGCTCGAGCAGGCCGGGTGGTCTGCCCCCCCTGGGCTTGCGCTCTTGGCACACTGCGCAGCTCCGGACATACCGGCACAGCTGCCCCTTCATGCCCGGCCAGGTAGCGAAACGGCGCAGCTTATGCCACGACTTCGGGGTACTGCCGTGACCGTCCGCATCGTGGTAGTGACGCAGCGCTGCCACTCTGAGATCGTGGGGAATCACGGTCTTAAACGACTCACTTGAATCGCTCTCTTCCGGGAAGTAGCGCAGCAGGACGCCGTCCCTATCGATCAGGTAAGACTCCAGCTCACCTGCTTCAATGTCTGACTCCTGGGCGGTGGCACTTGGCCCTCTCGGTGTTCCGGAGTGCCGGAGCGTCTTTCCGCCTGTCTGGTCAGGATCCATCTCTTTCCTGAGTCGGTCGAAGATAGCGCGACAAAACGAATCGCTCTGCTGTGCTACGAACAGTTCCGTTCTGTTGAACGCCGGTCCCAGTGAGGTAATTGCCTCAGCCAGCTGCGCGACGCCGCCACAGTGGCGAGCTGAGCGCGAGGCGGGATTTCCCGTCTCCCGGGGGATGGCTCCGCCTCCGTAGTCTGCTGCCTAGCGCGGTGAGGGATCCACGGGTGCGCGGGAGAGCGCGTCGGCCACCACATTTGTCGTGCCCTTCCGGTACCGAATTCGGTACTCGTACTTCTGCAGTGTCAAGGCCCAGCGCGCCAGTCTTCAGCGGGTTCCTTGATTCGGGAGAGCCACGCGAGGGCCATATGGTCCGTCTCGATCGCGAATTCCGTCCCCTCGACATAATGATCGAACTTTTTCAGAGCAAAAATGATGGCGAGGCATTCGCGCTCACTCACCGTGTAGTTCTTCTCCGCCGGGTTCAGCGCCCGGCGGGCAAATGCCACCGGGCGGATCTCTCCCTCTGTCTCCTGCAAGAGCACCGCGCCGAGTCCCTGGTCGCTGGCGTCCGTCAGGGTCGTGAAGGGCCTATTCAAGTCTGGCAGTTTGAGGGATGCTGTACGCGCCAAGGCCTCGGTCAGCTGGAGGAACGCCTCCTCCTGCGGCGCCTCCCAGCTCCAGGGAGCCGCTTTCATCAGCAATTGCGTGAGGGGTGCCTGCATGGCTGCGCAGTTCGGGATGTAGGCTCGGTAGTATCCTATCATGCCGAGAAAACTGCGCACTCCCCCGACATCGGTAGGGGCTGGGAACTCCAAGATCGCCCGCAACTTGTCCGCGTCGGGGGAAACTTTTCCTCTCTCGATCCGGAATCCCAACAAGTTATAGAAGCTCCAATTGGGGCTTTAGTCGGGTTTAGTGTGAGGCCGGCGATCCGTAGTTTGCGCAACACGTCCTCGAGGTGACGAAGGTGGTCCTCGAAAGTGCCCGAGTACACAATGATGTCGTCCAGGTACACGAGCGCGTGCTGCCACTCGGCATCTCCGAGCACCCCGTCGATCAACCGCTGAAATGTCATCGGTGCACCTGTTAATCCGAACGGCATCCGAGTAAACTCGAACAAGCCTCGGTGACACACGAATGCAGTTTTGCTTTCGTCGCCCGGGCTCATCTCCACTTGGAGGTAGCCTTTGCTTGCGTCGAGGGTAGTGAAATACTTCGCCTTCCCCAGATTCGAGATGATTTCTTCGATGCTCGGAAATGGATACGCATCTTTTACGGTCACCGCGTTCAAGCGCCGATAATCGACGCAGAGTCTCGATGTTCCGTTCTTCTTGGGCACCAAAACTGCCGGGAATCCCCAGGGTGCTGATGACCGGCGAATGATTCCCGACTTCAGGAGCTCATCGGCTGCGGCATCTATCGCTTTTCGCTTCGCCAGGCTCACAGGACACGGATTGGACTTCCAAGGGCGTGCGTCCCCAGTTTCAATGCGATGTTGCACCTGCTTAGTGCAGCCCGGCTGTTCGGTGAACATTTCGTCAAAGTTGTGCAGCAAAGCTGCCAACCTCTCTCGCTCTGGTCGGGACAGCCCATCGGCATTGGCCAACGGGTGGCCCATTCCGTCGCAGTGCTCGGCGGAGCTAGGAGTTGGGTGACTCATGAACATGGCGTCTTCGCGGTCGGTTGTTTCCTGTTCTGTCGCTTTTCCCAGCGCTGCCGCCATGGCCCCCATGGAGCGCTCTCGGAAACTTGAAAGGGATGCATGTGCCCCCTCTCGGTACCCGCCACTTGCCACGTCAATGATGATGGCGGTGTCGGCCAGGAAATACCCTCCCAGAATAATAGGCACTGTCAGCCCGGCCAAATAGACAAACCGCTGTCTCTGCGCGCGTTGATTCCAACGTACCACGAGACGCACTGCTCCCCTCGAAGTCGTCGACCCACAAGCCAACTGGAAAGTGGTCTCCCCATGCCTCACCCGAACGGACGTCTGTTGGAGATGCCTGAGGACCTCGTCCCCAATCAGCGACGCACTAGCCCCGCTATCCAGAAGAGCTGCGAACTCCTTTCCCGCCACGGTCAGGGAAATAAATGGGGCCGCGGTGCTTGATACTGTTCCGACTCGATACGCCGTCGGCACGCACACGGTTGATGGGGTGTCGGGGACCCGCTCGTTGGTCAGTTTCGCCGCTGATAACTTTATCGGCGGCCTCCTCCTTTTCCCGGAATCTCCCTTGTGCAGTCGCGCCTATAGTGCCCGATTTCGTGGCACCGAAAGCAGCGGCCTCGCCAACCTGGGATAGGATTCTCCCCAGTGGGACGTCCGATGCGCTCACCCCTTTGTGGCAGCGGGTCGGCGGCAGCCTGCTCCTGGGCTGCGGCGATCCGTGGTGCGCCGGTCAGCCGGAATTCCGTCGCGTGGACGGCCGCGCTCCCTCCTCGGCGCGATCCTGGCTCCAAGGCGTCATCCGTGAGCTCCCAGGGATTCCCGCTCGGCTCCCCGATGGCCTCCGCCATTGCGGCCTCCCCCCGTCGATACCCACGTGGCACCGGCCCGTGCCACGCGCATCGGGGTTCGAGCGTGTCGATTGGTTCTGGGGGAAGGTGGTACCTGCGCTCCGCCAGTATGTCGGCCTGAACCCTGCGCGCCTCCTAGTGCGAGCTCACTCAGACTTCCGAATGGGCGCCCACGCAGATACCGCGAAAAGGTGGGATGCGCCTGCCTCACCACCCGCTCGACCTGCTCCTGGTTCGTAGCATTCGGATCGGCGATCTGCAGGAGTTCCTGCATTGCCCGCAGGTACTCTCCGAAGGGCTCAGCGGGAGCCTGCGTTCTTTCCTCCAGTTCCCTGCGCATTCTTGGCAGGTAGTCTGCCGGCAAGAACTCTTGTCGGAAGAGGGCCGTGAACTCGTCGAGTGTTCCGGCTGACTCGCCCACAAGGCGATGCCACCTGGCTGCTGGGCCTACAAGAGCCACCGGCAGAACCCTGCCTAGCGTCTCCTTCTCGGTCAGGCCGGTAGCCTTCCGATATCGCTGGATTTCCAGCAAGAAGTCGGTCGCGCTCAGAGCTCGATCGCTGTGTCCGCTGTACTCCGGCACCGGAATGCGGATGAGGGTTTTTGGCGGCGGCGTTTCCCTCTGAATCCTCTGTAAGGCCTGAGCGAACGCCGCAACCAACGCCGTGGATTCACGGGACATCTCCGTGCTTTGCGGCATAGATACTACTGGCGATACCATCGGCGTTTCCGGACTCAGCACTGCGGTCATCTCCGCGGCGTTCCCCTCCGCCAACCCCGAGAGCCGTCGCTCTTTTTCCGCTTGTGTCGTCCCGACGTCAGCCAAAAACATTAAATCTCTTAGCGCGAAATTACCCGCGGCCATCTCGAACACTTGTTTGGACGTGCCCTTTCCACCTTCGAAGTGCCGCGGTATAGACCCGCCAACCAGGGGGACCGCCCCGCGTGAACTTTCACGCAGTGTCGTCGGCGGACGTTGCGACCGTAATTACGGACTCGCCTGCCCCAACGTTGATGCGCCATTTGTAGGAATTCGCGTACCGCCGCCGATTCGCCGTTTCCCACGTGGTCCGTCAACAACCCGAGTCCAGCCTGGTTCTTTCACGGGAGCGGGATTCCGCTCCCAGTTTATTGGTACAATAAAAACACAACGCTACAAAACACTCAAACTAAACTACAAATACAAGCGACATTACACAAATATTTACAAACGCACGTTAAGCCAAGAGCTAAACACAAAGAAGGCCGCGATATGCTAGATCCGGTCGCCACCCACCTGCCTGCGTCTCGGTCTCGTCCGAAGTTCTAAGAGGCCCTCGCCCCCTGGCCCACCGAGTATATATGCATCGATGGGCGAGGAGGTTTCTCCTCGCCCGCCACGGGGCGCCTGCAGCGCCATCCAGTGGCTAGGAGAGAAAGCGGCACGTCGGGAGCCGAATTCGAGATCCCGATCGACCCCGCGGCGACACGACCATGTGATCATCTCTGAGGCGAGGCAGCTACATAGCTGCCTCGCTGCCAATATTGGCAGAATGGTTTGATGGGCGCCCTCGTGAATGCACGGTGCGCCATAAGTTACATTTCACAGTAGAAAAACCAGAGGAGAACCTGTTGCAGTTTTTGGACTTGCGCATTCAGGTGAAAAATGGTTTATGTTGGGAATATGGTAAGAAGATGGCTAAACCGGTGCTTCCCAAACAAAGTTGTCACTCTAAAATTGTTAAGGCGGGAGTTGCGAAATCATTAATTGGTAATGCGCTAAAACGATCGTGTACCCATTTCATGAGTCAAGCTTTAAAAAACAATGGGTAAGACTGGAGGACGCGGGGTATGAGGAAACTTTTCTAAAATGGACAACTTTCTATTCAAATCAGAGAAAAGCGGGATGAACCAAGTGTGAGGAACCGACGAGTTGCTATACCGTATTTTCACGATATTTCCCATAACATAAGAGCGTCGGCAAAAAAAGTTTGGCGTAGAAACAGTGTTCACATCCGATTTTAAGTTATGCAAACTTACACCTTTTGAATCGAAACAGGAAGTTTGCCAGAAGGCCCATCGCGAAAAGTCGGTTTCGTGTGAGAATTCTGTGGTTTATGAGATTCCTTTGGAGTGTGGTTTTAAATACGTAGGTCAGACGTCGAGATGTATAAATGATAGACTGACGGAACACAAACGGAATGTGAAAAACAACGCGTCCGATTCCAAGTTAGCAAGGCACCTTCTAGAGCAGTGGTCTCAAACTCAATGGAGAGTGGGGGCCAGATAGCCCCCCCCTGGAAGGGCCGAAAGCCAGCGCTAGACGGGGGAAGGAGGTAAAAGAGAAGAGACTTAGTGCTCTATGCTTTTTGTAAACTCAGTTTTGACAGTGAAAGTTTTAGTTTTGATATATTTATATGACTACTTTGGGCCCTGACCTGATGCGATAACAAGAATCGAAATGACTTCTCTCCGCCAACGTGCTGGTATTTTTAATAGAACAAGAGAGCAAGTACGCTGTCGTTCCCGTTGCTCAAGTCCCTCGGGAAATAACCAAGCTCAACATGTATCTAAAAAAAAATTAGTTAATTTGACAAGGCTTGCATTCCTGACGATTTTTACTAAAACACCCTGAACGAATACGCATATTTTAGTGGTGATATTTTTTTATGGCGAGAATTCCGGGCTCGTAGTTTTATCTTTGGCAGTTTGTCCTGCTGATCAAGAGTTCGCGCAGCCGAGATGTATCCTTCAACGGATAGCTCGCACTTGCAGCCTAGTAGCGGAATTGTTTTACATTACAAAAAGCTGGGAAGCAAAAAATAAAGTGAAACAAAGGTCAAATGAACATACATAAGTAAAAACTATATGAATATGTTAAAATAACATAGCTACTTTTCGAGCGAAAATGAATCGGTAAGATGATATCACCATTTCTGCCATTTCAGCCATGCTATTTCTGCCAAGCCATTTCTAGCACTCAAGACATGGGAACCGGGACTCGTAGCCGGTTGCCTGCGGGCCGCGTCCCAGCCAGTCGCGGGCCGCATGCAGCCCGCGGGCCGCGTGTTTGAGAGCCCTGTTCTAGAGTGTAATAATTGTAAAGCCAACTGGTCTGAAACGGAAATAATTTACAAAGAACGTAATGATATGAAACGTGTAGTAAAAGAAACAATTTGTATAAAAACATCTGGCTACTGTATAAGTCAGGCGTCATTGCAGTTTGGGAACGAATGTAAACAATTTCTACGCTTGTAATTTTTTTTTAGCAGTGTTTATATGTGTATCCTTGGATATGTTCGAAAAAGTCGCAGTGTTTAGCTAATTGTGGTTTGTTGTAGGAGGGCAATGTCGTTCTCAGCTTTGGAGATGGCCTCAAGTTCCGACTGTTAGCAGTGTCTAGTATTGTTTCTTTGGACTGATTGAGTTGTTAGAGGAAACGCATCTTTGAAGGTCAAACCCTTTCTTTGTGTTCAGTAGTGATTCACCTTACGTTCGCCGGGTGGCGGTGGTTATGCTAGATTGTGACCCTTTGTGTGAGTGTTTCGCAGTCGAGGTCAAGGGAGATAAGAGAAGGTTAACCAAGTGTCATTGTCCTCTTGTCAAATTGTTTTTTTTTTCGTTTTTTTTTTCGTAGAGACGGCGTTGGAATTGTGGTATAAAAGGCGTGTACGAAATAAACTTTGCAGCTGAGTTTGAGACGTTGCCTCCTCTTTTTCTACCTTCTGTTGTCTTCTCGGTTGCTGGGTACCAAGGCAGGCCAGGCCATTCTCCAAGAGATCGAGCGACTACCATCGTCCGCACCAAAACCTCCGCCGCTGCCACCACCACCCTGGGAAAGGCGGACGCTCCCTTGCCACGACGCATGGACGCCGACCATCCAGAGCGACGAGCATATCATGCCAGGGTGCACGAGCGGCACGTTGCCGCCCTGGACCCACGACAACACGTCGTCTACTACACGGACGCTGCTAGCGGCCTCGTTTCTGCCCAGGGAGCGTCCCCAACGTCGGCTGCGTGGGTTAACATTACCCACCCCGATGTGTGGTCCCAGCGGCTCCCCACAGGAGTGGGCATCAAGGGCGCCGAGTTAGAAGCCATTGTACAAGCCGCCCAGCATGCTGAACTCAACCACTCAGAAACAGCAACCACAAACATCACCATTTACACAGACTCGCAAGTGGCCTACGCGGAGTGCCGCCACGCGTCCAAGTCGACCAGCGACCGCGTGCACAAAATCTACGGCATCGCGTCCCGCCTGCATACCAACCACCACACTCAACTCCGTGTCGCCTGGGTACCCGCCCATTCGGGTGTTCGGGGAAACGAATGGGCCCATAACGAGGCGCGTGCAGCACTGAGCAGACCTTCCGCGCCAATCGTACCCACCATCTACAGCGGGCCCCATTTCGATTCTTCGCAACCCGACGACAGTCAGCCGGACCTCACTGAACGAGCCGCGCTCGCCAAGCTGGAGCGAAAGGAAATACTCCGCAACCTGAGGACTGCGGCCTCCCTTTTCAACAGGCACAACAGAATGATACCCCCTATGCCAGCAGGAGTGAGCCGCGAGGCCCAGACTCTCGTCCGCCGTACCGTCACGAACACCCTTATGCTGCCGGCCCTGCGACACCGCATATTTAAAGATGACCCGCAGCAGGGCTACTGTACAGCATGCAACACCCTTGCGACAACGCAGCACGTTATCTGGGAGTGCCCCGAGCACGCTGCGGCTCGCTTCGAGGCCTTGGCTGACATCCCTGTAGCAGACCAACCTAACACCTTTGAGGACTGGGTGATCCCACAGGACAAGCCGCCGCCTATACAGTGCGGCTCCTGTGGAATCAGCTCTGCAGCTTCTTCTACGCGGACGGCGGACCAGCGGGGCTCTTGCCCCGATGGCCATCGGTGTCTGCGACCTCTCTTCAATAATCCCATCACACGGTCGCGGTTTGGAGCGTTTGGCGACGTTTTGCAGCGCCGCATAGTGAAACGGCCGTCGGCCGCTGTCGAGCGCGGCTGTGTGAATATATATGTGTATGTATGTATGTGTGTCTATATGTATGTATGTCTATGTATGTGCATGTATGTATGTGTATGCATATATGTATGTGTGTGTATATGTATATATATATGTGTGTATATATATATATATATATATATATATATATATATATATATATTTTTTTTTTGTGCCGCTGCGGATGTTTGAAAGCAAGAGCAGCTATGTATGGCATTAAATAAAGACGTTTCTCAACTCAACTCAACTTTCTGCCCCAGTCTCAGGTTTACAATCATGTTCATGCATTTCTAGCTCGAGCCCACGTTGTGCGGAAGAACTCTCCAAAGCAGCGACCTCGAGCTGTCGTGCCTGTGGCACTGGCTGCAGTCTCAGCTGAAGGGAATCAGTTTGGGAACTCGAGTCACCGGAGGGAGGAGCGCGGGCCGATGCGGCAGCGGGCAAAACAGCGGCACTGCCGTCGCCGCGAGATCAGAGCCTCTGCGTGAGATCGGCTCCACCCGCGCCGTCTGCCGCACTTGCATCGCTCGCATGGTCTGCTGTGGGCTCCGCCAGATACGCTGCGAATAGCTTGCATCGGTTTTGCAATGATCAACTGATCTCGGGCCATGGCTGAGTCGCACTTTGACTCCTATTGGGCAGGAGATCGAACTATAGGGGGCGCTTTATCGAGCTTGTTGTCCCCACAGCCCGGTGTTTACCAACACAGCATAACAAAGAAATTGAACCTGGCCGAGCACGGTCTGGGCACGAGCGCTTCGCTCTGACCAGTGCTTTGGTCGCACGAGGAGTGGCCTTCGAATCGTCATCTTCGATTTCTCGGATCAAAAACAAACAAGAAAATACGGTTTGTTGTCCCCACAGCTGAAGCGCACCGCTAGAGGCGTGACTGTTCGATCTCCTCCCCAATAGCTTAATTGCTTCTGCCACGTACCATCTTTCCTCTTACGCTGACAACCATGAGGAAAATTTGTTTTTAGGCAGCCTTCAATATAGAAACAACGCTTTGCTTCTCCACAAAAACTTGTACAAAGTCATATAATCCTCGGATGTCCTTTGATGTTATCTTTTCACTGTCAACCGTGTTTCTGGAATTCTTGTCTGAAACATCTGTGCGCGTGTCTGTCCGGTTGCTGTCATCGTCGTCTGCTTCAGGTTTGTATGCGGTAGCAGAACTGGATGCAGCCTGAGCAACCCTTTGATCGGCGGGGGCCTTTCGATTGCTGCTCTTCGTGGTTGTTTTTGAGAAATGTGCGGGGACGTTCGGAAACAAACACGGAACACCATCTTTTTTTAATTCCCATTTGACCTTTTTGCCATCAGAACCGTCTGCCCATCGATGACGTGCGTGTAACAACGATTAATTTCGTCGGGCTAGAACTAAAGATTCCACACTATGCATTTTTTTTCATGGATCGCGTTTTGCCCTACTTTTAGGCGCACAGCATTTTTCGGAGCGGTAAAGTCGCGATTCTCTTCACTTTTCAACTCTTGTGAGGCGTATACCCGCTGCGACAGCCGGGAGCACAGCAGGTCGGCATGCTTGCTTGTTGGTTGGCGAACGGCTCAAAGCTTCGGGCGCCAGAAAAGAACACCTACAAGCCTACGACGAGCCACCATGACACGATCGAAAGCTGGAGGAACAAGCATGAGCACGAGATTCGGTGAGCGGCGTTTGGGAACTTGCTTTTTCACTGTTGACAAACGACGACAGTGAGCTGCAAGCCTGTGCAAGCATTCGCTCAGCCAGCGATCAGGGCAACATACGTTGTCCAACACAAGTTGCTGCTAATTTTGTTGCCGAAAGCTGTCATACCTAGGAAAAAAATTTCTTTTTCATCCATGTTGATCTGCTGTTGCCGCAATGTGACAGGTCTGTCGGACAACACGGGGATCGAGCAACAAGTTGTCCGACTGTTGGACAACGTGTCGTGTTGCTGTTGCCTGTTGAATATTGTAGGCGAAGAGGAGGAACGTGCGCGTGACGAAGGATTGAAGCCGAGGAAGGCCGAAAAAGAGGCGCGAGGACGGAGGACATCGAGACGATCGATGCAGCGGTTAGCGTTCTACATATCTGCTAAGTAAACGCGATTTTCCATCTTTTACACCGTGGACATCGTTCCTCTATCTATGTAAAACATTGCCATCGTGTTGACTTAGTGTGACAGGGTCTTTAGTGATGTCAGCGTCCCAAAACATGCCTCGAAGCAAAAGGTCCATGCTAAAGTGAACAATCTAAAAAAAAAAACAAAAAAACATGTGTGCTTTAAGAACCACTTCCACCCTTGTGCCCTGCTCCCTGAGAGTAATAAATAGGATCCCCCTTTCTTGTGGTAGAAGCTATGTTGAACAGACCGGACGGTGTGCAAATGATCGGCTACGTGAACAGAATGCCTCTCTAATGGCGAATTCGGGTGGTCAATCGCCGGCGAAACCGAGCCGGCGGAACCGGAAACCAGAAACGCGCCGGTGGCACACCACGTGACCCTCGCCACCCGAACACGAAACGCCAGACGGTGGCAGTTTACTTCGCCTCTTGCCCGCTCGACACCGCTAGCGAGAGGCTGTCGCTTAGCTGTCGCTGCCGTCACCCATGTGACGGCGGCGAGTCAACCCCTTGGATTGACTCGAGTAGTGGCTGCTGAAGTGACTTCAGGTCAGTTTCGCTCTTTCGTTAATTTTTTCTCACTGACCTTCTCTCCCATTTCGGAAGTGACGACACCGGATACAGTCTGGCGCCCACTCGCCCGGCCGTTTGGAGCTCGGGCGGAAAAAGCGCCGGAAAGTTGCTGGTGCTTGCCGGAGAACCACCAACCGAACGGTGCGCGCCAGCCGGAAACTGACCACGCGAACACTATTACCGGCTTTCCGGCAAAATAAGTTGCCGACGACTGACCACCCGAATTCGCCATTAATTCTACAGTGGGGGGCCAAATACTTTACTAGGGGGAATACATTCCACTCCTCTCAAATACAATAGCCTCGGCGCGAGCAGGTTTTCTGGGCTGGCGAGAACCCACTATCGTCGGGGAGGTCTCGGCTATCGGGCGATAAATGATGATTATGATGATGGGTGTTCTACATAACCAAATTCCTTGTTGTGGAAATGCTCGAGACACGTGCCGCGCGCCACTTCTAGGACGAACATGGCGTCTAAAATCTAGCTCAGTGCTGCGCCAAATACTTTGCTGCGCTGTGCCGCCATGATCTTACCAAGGGTTGCACGTTGCGCGTGCCTCGTGCATCGACGCACCTTGCGCTAATTTTGAAACATGGAGGGGCTTTAGGTGGAATCGGAGACGACACCGCCGCGGCCGCCGCGAACATCCACGTGCACATGCACGTGAAATGACGCGGACCTCCCCTCCGTCAGGGCTGGATTCGGCGCTGTAGGCGTTCTGTCTAATGCAAATAAGCGGAGTGGAAGGTATTAGCGGCGACATAGTTCGGTGGCGCCCTCGTTCGGTTACCTTTCGTGACGTCATTACCTTGTGAACAACAAGCTCGATGGTGTTTGTAATGAGCATTCTGGAAGCCTGAAATCATAGCGGTCTCAAAGCAACACTTCAAACACCGTCAAAATTGAAGTTCTTACATTTCTCTTATTTCCGTCGATGAGGCATCCTTTGCTGACGTCATAGTCAGCATTCGGCCAATTGTGGTGGGCCGACCACAGCGACACTTTCGATCGCTCACGTCGCCAATTCCCCCTAGTAAAGTATTTGGGGGGGGGGGGGGGCATCTACCCCAGCACTCTAAATCCTCTAGTTGTACGCCATCCTTAGCAAGAAACAAGGCAAATACTGGGAGAAACACGCCAGAGAAATATTTGAAGCTTTTATCATCCTAAGCATGGGCGAGCGATATGTCAGCATTCACTCTGTTCGTTAACACAGGAGGAGATGGCCATTTAAAATTTCGTTTCGTGTGGGTAATTTTACGTGTCCTTCGAGCATGCGGGCCCTCGAGCCTGTGGTCCTTCGTGCCTGTGTGGCCAACGCTCGAACTGATTCCGCTTTCCGTACCTCTTTCTTTTCATTATTTTGTCAATACATGAGTTGTGAGTGTGCACTTGTCTGTCGTCTAAGTGTTCCCCTTCTCTGTCCCTGACCTTTTGTGCGCAACTGTAACAATGTTCAATTTATACCAACTCGCTCAACTGTCTACATTACTCTCAGTGTAGACCTTTGCAAGTACGGCCTCTGGGCGCCGTTATCTTGCAGCCGGGTTGTGTAGATCGTCTGAGTGCTCGCGGTTACCGGGCTTGCGTCCCAACAAAGAATGTTTTCTACACAGTGGCCAGATCATCGTCTAAAGCAGGGGTGGCCAGGCTGACCCGGTCTAAGAGCCGCAAACAGAACCACGAAACTTACAAGAGCCGCGGGGTGGGGGGGGGGGGGGGGGCAAACTTTTGTTTAGAGGAATAAACAATACTTGAGGTACTTTCAATCTATCCGAGTCAAAAGCAGTTCAACTGTACGTAATGTTGCAGTAGCACAAGACTATACCAAACCGCAACCTGTCTTTCGATTTAAAACGCGTTCCATTCCTTTTTTGGGGGGGAAGTGCTCGTGCGACCGGGAGAGAGGAGGGGGGAGGTAGAGGAGGGAGCCGCGAGCGCATACGGCTCGCGAGCCGCAGCTTGGCCACCCCTGGTCTAAAGCGTGGTTGATGGCAAGCGTCTACAAACGACCCTGATGGATGGATGGATGTGGATGAACTCTTTGAACCGGGCGGCTACTTGCGCCACCTAGCCAGCGTTTATTTTGTTTTCCTCAAACTTTCTTTAACATAGTTATATACATAGAGATTTATTCTTAAAAGCTATATACGATATCCGTACGACGCAGGCACCTCTATGCAACCGGGTGTCTCACCTTCCGCCCTACGGGTCACCCGGAAGGGAATAAGAAAATATTCATCCTTCGACCTATGCCACTATACTCTGTTTCATCTTATGTTGTACCGCAGCGAAGGCTAGACGCGCGAGCTCATAGCGTTGGCAGCTGCTCCTAATGCACGAGAGCTCGTGCCGCCGAGATGTGGCCCTGAGCAAGGAGCTCGCGCTTGTAGCCTTCGCTGCGGTACAACATAAGGTGAAACAGAGTATAGTAAGATAATCTCTTCTTGGTTATATCCACAATCACCATGTCTATTTTTCCCTCCTATCTCTAAATCCAAGTGCGTATGTTAAATGACTTGCCTCCTTAGCTACTACAGGGTGAAGCCCTTCACAGTAAATTATCAAGTGCTCAGCCCTCTCCTCCACCTCTCCACAAGCTCCACGCACCGTATCTACTTCCTGATATCTAGCTCTATATGTCTTAGTCCTCAACACTTCCGTCCTCGCCTTGAACAACAAGAAGTTCCCCCGAAGTATTGTCAAAGATGGGCACCTTAGTAATGTCCTTAATTCTATCTTTACATTTCCAAGGCCGATTTAGTCTGCATGCCTGCTTCCCCTATTTCCCTGTCATTTTATTTAACTCTCTTCTTAACCTTTATTTTCTCATCCGCCTCCCTGCTATTGCCCATATATTTATATCTAAATGCTCTAGTCCACTTTCTCCATTTTGTATCGACGCTTCTCATGTGTAATTAGCTAACCACTCTTCGTGCCCATCGTTCTGCATCTATTTCCCTTAGCCTATCCTCAAATTGTAACTTACTGCTAGCTTCCCTGCCCTCGAATGAAGGCCATCCCATATCGCCCTGTACACCTTGATTCGGTGTTTGACCATGTGCTCCCAGAGCCAATCTACCTACTCCACGTTGTTTTACCTCTAGCCTTGTCTGGACGTCCAGTTTTATGCGGAAAACTGCATTTGCAAAAGTCAGGCTCGGAACCATAACTCCTTTCCAGATCTCCCTCACCACCTCATACCTGTTATAGTTCCACCGGTGCTCTATTTTTCACTACAGCTGCATTTTTGTTGTCCTTACCAGTCACACATTTTGCGTTTCATTAAGGTATTCTATACCATCGTTAACCTAACAGCAGGAACCAGACAACCGGCTTGCCGGTTGTCTGGTTGCCATCGTCACTCATAGATGGCGGCCGCCTTTCGAGCCTTTCCACTCTGGCTTGTCGACTTGCGGTCGGCCATTACTTTATTCCCACCATAGTACAGCCTCGCTGGTCTTCCTTTTTCCCCAGAGTGGAAAGGCTGAAAGTTTTTGTGGTGCAGCCGACAGAAATCTCACACATACCATTCTCCAGCAAAACGATCGAACTGATCTCGGTGGTGTCAAGCATATAGGGAGTATTCACTGGACGCCATATTTGTGGGTGCTGTTTAGAGCGCATGCTCAGAACGAGCTCACATCAATAGGCTGCTAAGACCGGCACTCTTGATGGTGCGGAATGCACGTTGCAAATGAACTGTGGAAGTTCGCTGTCAGCACGCGCTCAGCATTCGCGCACACAGCTATGGCCGCCAGTGAATACTCCCTATAGACGCTTTACACACGCGCCAGATTGAGCCGCCATAGCCGCCCTTCTCTTGTCTTACCGAGATGCCGAGCCACTGAAGCGGGCGTTGACGAGTCTCCACAACGACCTATGCTGGGGGGAAGGACACAGTAACACTTAAAATGGCAATAACCTGTCCTGCTGTGGAAATGATGAAGTCAAGCGAACGGAATAAGAGGGAACAAAAACTGAAGGTCAGTTATGGCGGCGCCCATGCACAGCTGCTGTAAAGCCGTGAGTCGCAGTCCGTGCGAGCTCGTGAAGATAGCAGCAACAACAACAAATGCTCTGGCTTGGGGCATTTGGTGCTGGTGTCGCCATCTCGTTCAACCCATTGAAAATAAATGTAACGAAAACGGCCCTGTCAAATTTATTTACACATAAATACGCAAAAACCAAGACATTCAGGCTTCCCGTCAGTGTCTTAAAATTAAGATAGGAAACACCTCTAGTATGTACTACCATTAATTTTTTCAATTTCGTTATCTAAGTCATTTTAATTTCAAAATTGCCTCGGAATGCGCTCAAAACAGTCAAAATAGTCATATTTAAGGATTTTATTAAAACTCTCGAGCGCTCTCAGGGGAAAACCCAAGGGTCGCACGACCTTTAGCACAACTTAACAATGAACCTCAAGAATAATCCATACTCTGGTGCATTAGTTCCTGAAACTCGGGTTTGTTTAGCGAAATTTGATCTTTGAGTGACGAGCGGGAGACTGCTGGTCAATGCCCCAACCATGGGAGCTCGAAGTCACTGTTTTAAAACGTTCTTCCGCAGAACGAGCGCTCACGCTAGAAATGCTTGTTTGCGCGGGCTAGCTCGCGCTTGTAGCTTTGGCTGCAGTCTCAGCTTAAGGGCGAACAGAGTATAAACCCGTTGCTCTCGGGCAGGGGCGCGAGCGCGTCCGCAAGACTAGAGTTCCTGTATTCGCGACTCCAACTAACTATAGGTGGCGCCACTCATTTTCCAAAATGGCGGTTGTAGTGAGGGTCGGAGATGCGTGCCGCTGTTGAGCCTGTCTAGTGTGCTGGCTTCACTGAGCGACACAAATTAGTTCTCGTAATACGAGGAAGCTAGGGTGTTATGAGCGCACGTCACCTCTTTACCCTGAAAACAAGAACGGTGTTTAGCGTAATAATTACGCAAAGACGCGCGTTTTAATTCTGGAGCGAAACCGAAACTAACCTCTATTTTGGATTTAATTTCTCGATATAGGTCTTAATTTCGGATTCTTTCAGAACTCAAGATGAGTCTCACATCGTAATTATTAAGTTAGAGAGGTTGTCCGCGGAAACTTTATTTTGTGACATACATGTTCGATCCAGGCTGATATTTGTAGTTTTGTTAGTTGTTGAAGAAATCAGTGCTGATATATCTGTGCGTTCTCGCTGCCTTTTCTCGCTCAGATAATTGTCATGTGACATAATGAACTGCGGGTATTTTAATGGGTTTCGGGATATTTAGATGATTAATTGGTTTAACATTATTCCCAGCACAAGAATAAAAAAATATTTCCAATTTTTGCAATATGTCCACAATACGTATAAATTAATAAACGCTATTCTCACTGCAACAACCCAAAGACGGAATCCGAGTCAGACAGCTGAAGTGTGTGTGTGTGTGTGTGTATAGCAACGCGTATCGCATAGGACTTTATATTACATCCAGTGTTTGACTGTTTGTCTATTTTGATAACGATGTCAGTTTTTTTCATATACTAAAAAGAAAACAAAATTATACCTTTCTGGAAAGACTATTATGGTTAAATGACGTATTTTCGCGATCTTGGCGTTAATTGGGGGAATACATTGCCGCAATTGGTATTAATAATAATAATAACGTAACTTTTCAAGCTCGAATATAATGTGTTGCCTATGATCAAATTTCAAACGCGCAAAGAAATATGGCAATCAAAAGTGTGCTAATTATCATTACTGGTGCCAATTGTAGCATTTTTAATTACCAAGCAATAAAATAATAATAGTCTAAAATCAATTAAAACATTCTAGCTAATGTGAGAAATCCATGTAAAATAGCATTAATTGTGGGTAAAGTATATTTTGCTATCAAAGTAGCGAATTTTGAGAATCGACAAAACGTCCAAAGTCGCCGCCAATATCCTTCAAGACCAAAAACCCAAAAGTTAAAAAAAAAAAAAATATTTTTTTCAATTAGAAATTTTTTTTATAACATTTAGTTACTTTCATTTTTACGCGCCGTCGTTTTTGCCAATCTCAGCCTTTCCAGTTCGAAGGAACGCCTGCCCACTTGCACGTCTGCTCACTGCAGCACGTTTTGTTGGCGTTGGAAGCCGGTGAAACAGTAGTGAGTTTTAATATTGCGTATACGAGCGAACCCAAGCACTGTGTGTTTGCCTTAGCTTTGCGTGTTTCACACTGCCCGTGCGCGGAGCCCAAAATTGCGGTCTTGGATGGTGCATGGCAATGAGGCGCACGCATGACGTGGGGCACGCAACTCTAACGCAAACGCACACCGCTTGCGTTTGCTTCTATGCGCAATACTAAAACTCTCCAGTAAGGTACAATCCGGCTGCAGCACTACTTTGGGACAGTGAAGAGTGTTGTTTGCATTTGGAAATGACATTTCGCGAGCCATGATCGCGAGGAGTTTCGCCGTGCCCGCTGAGCAGGAGAATCGGGGGACCCTCACTAGACCGCTTACCGTTTCCGCCGCGGGAGGGCGAGCGACGAGCTGGAGACGCGAATAGGCTCCCGGGAGCCAGAGTTGCGCGTTTGATTCCACGTGCCCCGTGCCGCCCTCGCCGCTATTCGCCGAGATCCGATCACGTGAGGAGCCGTATCAAGTGTCGTGCAGCAAAGTAGACGTTGCACGCCCCCCGGCGTACGTTCCCCGGCTTTTGAGCTCGCCGCGCGCCTCGAACGCGCGGCGCTGCTATTCGCCGAATTCAGTCACGTGAGGAGCTGAATCCACATGCCATGCGTGAACGCGCAACTCTGGCTCCCGTAGGGAGCCTATACAGGAACTCTACGCAAGACTAGAGTACGCAAGACTAACGCAAGACGCGACCATGTTATGCTGGCAGCACTATCCAGGCAGCGCTGTAACGTTCGATTTTGCACGTGCCACGTTCGAATGCAAGCATCTGTCAGCATCTGTAGATGCGCGATAACAAAACGTCTAAAAAAAGACTTTTGCAGCTCGCGGCCTCAGCGTCCCTCAGCTTTATTATTTTATTGCTTTCTTTCATAGCTTCCGTGAGCCCGTATGTTTCACTTTACGTAATAGCGAAGCTGAAGCTACTTGCAAAAACTTGTGCCTGAACGATGATTGCACTGCACGAGCGCGCGTGCTTGGAAGGGACACTGCAAGCTCGGAGCTCGCTCTTGTAGCCTCTGTTACGCTGGCAATAAAAATGGAACGGAGTAGAAAAACCTGTAGTGGGGTAGCGTAACGAAGGATGATCAAACGCGAGCCAAATATTATATTTTGCTCGCCTGGAGCGCTGCTCAAAACTTGAGAGCTGTCCTCGCGCTCCCTGCGCTAACGCCACGGTGTAAGATAATACCCTTCAGGTGAGGACAGCGCGCTCCTCGCGACGTGCCGATAAAGTTCGCTTTTCACTCTCTCTCTCTCTCTTTCTCTCTCTCACTATGGTTTAAAGCGGCGCCGGCAGATGACTCGTCGACCCATGGGCACGGTGTAAGACGCAGGAGGCACTGCACAAGACGGCGCCGCCTCATGCTCCACACGCGCAGAGCTCCAGCGAGGTTGTCGCACGTGCAGAAAGACCACGGTGTACCGCGGTGTCAAGGCAGCGAGATAATTTCTTTCGCTCTCACACAGTTTCGCCGTTTGGCCGCCGGCGACACTGTCAGCCGCGGGCACGGTGGCCGCGGAATGATGCAGCCTTTCGGATGCCCGTCGAACGGACGCTATCTGATTCCTCGCGCCGCGCGTTCAGCCCCTCCGTGTCCTCACCTAAAGAGTGTATCTTACACCAGATACTTTACTAGGGGGAATACATTCCACTCCTCTCAAATACAATAGCCTCGGCGCGGGCAGGTTTTCTGGGCTTGGCGAGAGCCATCTATCGTCGGGGAGGTCTCGGCTATCGGGTGGTAAATGATGATGATGATGATGGTTGTTCTACATACCAAATTCATTGTTGTGGAAATTATCGAGACACGTGCCGCGCGCCACTTTTAGGAAGAACATGGCGTCTAAAATCTAGCTCAGAGCTGCGCCACAGTAGCTGCGCCAAATACTTTGCTGCGCTGTGCCGCCATGACCTTCCCAAGGGTTGCACGTTGCACGTGCCTCGTGCATCGACGCACCTTGCGCTACTTTTGAAGTATGAAGGGGCTTTATACTCTGTTTCACCTTATGATGTACCACAGGAAAGGCTACAAGCGCGAGCTCCTTGCTCTAGGGAACATCTCGGCGGAACAAGGTCTCGTGCGTTAAGAGTAGCTCCCAACGCTATGAGCTCACGCTTCTAGCCTTGTCTGCGGTACAACATAAGGTGAAACGGAGTATTGGGCAGGAGATCGAACTATAGGGGGCGCTTTATCGAGCTTGTTGTCCCCAGAGCCGTATATTAGGAGAGTTTGGACAATAGGCGGAGCAAAGGCCGCCGCCAGCGCCGAATATTCCCCCCACGCTTAGAGCGTAAACTAAATTTGTGACACAGCGTCGACCAATCAGGAGACCTCTACTCCATCTCACAAATGTCGACAGTGAAGACAAAGGCACAGGCGCGTGAGCCTAGCTCAGCGAAACGCTATTGTTTGTACGAGACCTCGTGCATAGGAGGCACTTTCCAAAGCCACGCGCTCGTGCCCATGCCTTTGTCTGCACTGCTAGAACAGCGTCCTGAGACTGGCTGAAAGAAAGCAGTGCAAAGGGTGGGGTGCGCGAGCGTCTTGAGACGCGGAGCTCCGCTCGGCACGGCTCAAATTATACTTCGTTTCACTTTACCTGCTAGCGAAGCCAAAGCTAGAAGCGCGAGACCAGCGCTTTTTGCATTTCTCCCCAGCTCGCGCGCTCGAGCAAAGCCTGAACGCACGGAGCTTCCGTGCTCGCGCTTCCAGTTTTGCCTTCGCTCGCACATAAGGTGAAACGAAGTATAGTCGTGGCACAAATTTAGAGCACGCGACCACCGCTAGGGGCTGTTTCGCGGCCTGTGGTTGGCCCGAGATGCTCGCCTATTCAAACCAATGTATGGCCAAACTCTCTCAATAAACGGCTCTGGTTGTCCCCACAGCCCGGTGTTTACCAACACAGCATAACAAAGAAATTGAACCTGGCCGAGCACGGTCTGGGCACGAGCGCTTCGCTCTGACCAGTGCTTTGGTCGCACGAGGAGTGGCCTTCGAATCGTCATCTTCGATTTCTCCGATCAAAAACAAACAAGAAAATATGGTTTGTTGTCCCCACAGCTGAAGCGCACCGCTAGAGGCGTGACTGTTCGATCTCCTCCCCAATAGGTGGAATCGGAGACGACACCGCCGCGGCCGCTGCGAACATCCAGGTGCACATGCGTGTGGAATGACGCGGACCTCCACTCCGTCAGGGCTGGATTCGGCGCTGTAGGCGTTCTGTCTAATGCAAATGAACGAAGTGAAATGTATTCCCCCTTGTAAAGGATTTGCTTACACCGTGGCCAACGCCTTTCACTTCCACGAGCATTTGTCACAGAACTCGTCATGGCACCGCTCCTTGTAGCACGTGGAGCAAAAGCTCCCGCTGCAGAATCCAGGGGTCCTGGGTTCAATCCCCACCCCTGGCCGTTTATATCTGGATGAGCTCCGTACTGGGTCGCTAAACTCGTCAGGCACAACTTTCTTCGTGTTATGACATAGTGGGGGGAGGAGCCGAAAGATTGCAGAGAAGTTTTCTTTTCTCACAAACCCGCAGATCCGTATATCTTCGTGACGTTTTTCACTGAAAGGGCGAAAAATCCCTAGCACTCCCTAGGCGCCGAGCTAGAGCAGCACGCGGAGACGAACGTGGTTCGTACACGTATAATGTCACGATGAAGATTATCAGCTGCGACCTTGATGGTCTCTAAAAAGCACAGCGGAGGCTTGGGGAATTGCATTCTAAAATCAACACCGTCAAAGTTGATAGTCTGATATCGTTCTTAGTTCCGTCGATAAAACAGAATTTACTAAAAAAACGTCCCTGTCGTCCCTTTTATTTATCTCGGCCTTTTGAATTTGATCAGAGTGTAGCCCGACGTGGCTAGGTCACTACCAGCCGAGTAGCATTGTCCATCTTTGGACGGATTTTGCTTCTGGGCAGTTGTCTCCCATCAGCGGGAGATAAAATTATTTTATGATAGACTTTCAAAGATTAACCAAACTGGGATTAATTCTGCGTTCATCAACTGAAATAAGAGTAATGTTAGTTTGTCAATATTGACGGTAATGTTTCGAGAACGTGAGGACACCAAGCTTTCATCGTACACAACCAAACTTTTCACCGTCGACTCGAACACGCACCATCGAATTTGCCGTTCACAACTGATCATCCTGACCCTGGCGTCAAAGTTATGAACTATAAAAGGACGTCACTGAACGCGCCTGCACACAACGAGCCCTGGCACGAGCCTCTCGATTGAAAGTCTGTCATGGCCGCTCGTAAGTTCATGGAACGCGCCCCGTTTTAATTCCAGAATCTCTAGAACCATAATTTCGAAAATTGCACGCTGTGCTGCTCCTCGTCATCGCTCAGTTGGAACGCTTCTAAGCAGGGTCGTCGAAACAGAAGAACGGGGAGGGGGGCGATTCACCCCCCCTCCCAAGTGGCGTCGAAAAAGGGGTCGGGATATCGCCCCAGCCCCGGACTATTGCATTTCAGAGAGTTATAATAAAAAAAGTCAGTCGTTTACAGTTCTCTGTAATGTCGAATTAAAGCGCAGCTCTTGAGGAGGATGAGGGAAGGGCACGGAGGGGAGGGTATGCCTCTCCCCCCCCCCCCCCCTCCTATCCTGCTCCCTTCTCCTTTAGCGGGGAAACCTGATTGGTGTTAAAACCACGTGACGTCAATTTCCCCGCTAAATTTAGTGAACAAACGTCCCATAATGCAACGCGCGCGTGGTTATGCCGACGGCGACGCCGTTGAAGCTCGAAACGGGCGCATAAGAGTTGCGCTCTATAAATTCGGGGAAGGGATATCCCCCTCACTACTATCACCCCACCCCCCTCTCACTCTCCCGAACAATTTCTACGGCCCTTCCTGACCCCTTTTTGAGTGTGTGTTTGTGTTGGTTATACCTTTCTTTTCCCCTTTCCACAGCTTTTTCTCGCCATCCCCCCTCACCTCTCAGTCATTACCGACGTCTCTATACACAACGCCTGTGGGTGACACCGGTGACGTTTTTGACAGTGGCGAAAGATGAGCTCTAAAACCGCATACACTGCGCACGGCTTCACAATATCACAAAGTTCAATCTTCGCCTCGATTCCGAAGCGAAGATTTGGGCCTCAAATAACTCCTTTCCAAAGTTGTGAAACGTCACTTTGTCGTCAGCAATAACTTCCACAAACAACGATCTTGCGACGACAAAGTTCAGAGTATTTACCGCCCGCCTAGGTACAATCTACGTTTCATTGACTCTATCGCGGCGTAGGGATGTAGGGACACGCGGGCGCGACGTCATCAGTGCAGCCGTTCAATCGGCTGGCCCCACGGTGTTGCTCGCGCGCGCTCCGATGAAGCTCGCTACAACTTTGTGCCGAACATTCTCGCTGGAATTTGAGCACCGAGAGAGCTTGGATGATTGACATCTCGTCCCGCGTGACGCCAACGTCGCGAGAGTCCAATCAGCACGCTCTGCGAACTTCGTGCCCAACTTTGTGTTTGACGAGTTTAGCGATGTATGATTATCCCTATTGCATTATGGACGTTAAAGACCTCAGGCCAGCAGTCATACTGCACTGGCAAAATTTCTCATCTACAGCGGGTAACAGTGTCGCTATACTCTGACAGGCTAAACTCCTAATGTCTAAACAATTAACTAACAACGAATTCGTTTTGTTTTTGTTTCCTGGTAGGCTCGCGAAGTGATGCTGTGCAATGGCTGGTGCTAGAGTAAGCAGAGCCTATACAGTTACTCTAGCTGGTGCGTGGTGGTATTTATTTGACGCATTGTTAACTTGTACCCGATGGCGACGTGCGCGATCGAAAACATCGCGGTGGTCGGCCTTCCACGATTGGCCGAATGCTGACTATGACGTCAGCAAAGGAGTTCTCATAAATAAGAGGAACGGGAGGACTTCAATTTTGACGGTGTTGACGGTGTTGGTTCAAGAACACTATGATTTCAAGCTTCCGCCATGCTAATTATAAACACCATCGAACTTGTTGTTCGCAAGGTAATGACGTCAGGAAAGGTAACCATACGAGGGCGCCACCGAAACATCTCGCCGCTACAGTGTTCTAGAGAGTTGTTGTGGCAAAAGTGGCGGCCACCGCGTGAAGATTTTGCGCGTAGACGACACCGTAGCGCTGCTGTTCTGTGCCCTAGGAACTGTGGTAAGAGGCTTGAATAAAGAAGAACGAAGTGCCGGCGACACTCGTGCTTCATGTCTAGAGCCCAGCGGACATGGCCTCGTCTCGTCCCTCCTAGATATTGCTACGGGAACGTGCCCCTGTCAGCCTCGTCGTCGGCACTGCTCGGCGCGTATTACTGTGGTTCGACTGGAGCTTTTCTCGACGCTGAACAAGTGCTAATGTGAAAAATTGCAGGTTTTCCTTTGCACTAATGCCTCTAGAGTGTGTGCTATCCTCTACTTTTATTATTCGTGTGTTTTTGATGGAGATCATTGGATTAATATCGACCCCCCCCCCCCCCCTTTCCCAGTACTGACAGGTCGTTCAGCAACGCTATCACTTGGGCTGTGCGCTTAATAGATGCGAAAGAAACCACGCGATAATGATATAACAAGAAAAAATAAACAAATAAATCTCAATAAATCTCTCACTTTTTTAATGGTGAGAGGAACAATAAACTGGCGTATTGTTTTTTGTCATCGTGTTGCTGATGCGGGGACCAGCGTTGTGTAAGGTGCAAGGCGGAGCGCGTTTGGGAACGGCCAAGGTGCCACTGCAACTGGCGAACATATAACAAATTGTTTTTTGTGGAAGGCAGTGTATGAAGAAAAATACCTCGATTGGGAGTACATGAAGCATTAAAATACGATATGAACACAAACATCAATAACCTCTAATATGAAAAAAAAATATTCTCAACTCACTGCTTTATGACTTCTCAAAAGTGGTAATACACTTCATCGACATACACAGCCAGCACATGACAGATATCCAGCAACATAGTACGCAAAAAGACTACAAAATAGTCATAATATATTGCGGCATAGAATCCTAACCTCTTCGCCATTGACGATGTGCAGATGGTCCCGAAGGATAAGGCGCGGTTCAAAATGTCTCTCGCACACCGCTGATGTCTCGGCGAGGCGTTCATCTTCTCGATTAAGATTTTTTTCCCCACTGTAGTCTGCGCGACTTCTCCTTTGGAGCACGAAACAGCGACGGCTTACGATCGCTGGTGGCTGCCCTTGTTGACCGGGTAGCCCGACGTGCATCCCGGCGCGAAACAGTGTGTGCGTCCGTATTTTTCCTTGCATTTATGACCGAGACGGCAACGGAACGGGGAAGACTACCCACCACTACACCACAAAGAAACGTGCTACGGTGATACATTCGGCAGTTACGGTGATACATTCGGGAGAAGCGTACCGCCTCAGCTTCATCATCTTCTTCGCTCATCGCACATCTGCCATCTGCCACAAATTCTCCTAAGGCACGGAACTCCAGCGCCACTCGCGGCATCTACGTTGACCGTCTTCACGCGGCCCATTGTAAGCGGGCGCCGCTCTTGCCACTACATCCTCTAGAACACTGTATCGCCGCTAATAGCCCACCATAACCGCTCATTCACACTGGAAGCGGATCCGCGTTCGCAAAGCGGTTGCGAATGCGGTTGTATAAAGATCCAGTACATTTGCACGCGCACTTGATGTCATCGAGTGCGCGTGCAATTGTACTGGATCTTTATACAACCGCGTTCGCAACCACTTTGCGAACGCGGATCCGCTTCCAGTGTAAATGAGCCACTGATCTCTATGACAATTGCTGGATCGCGTTTGACCAGCTCTGCCTATGGACCGGAATGCGGCAACGGTCGGCCATCTTTAGGTCGAGTTATATCATCTCTAGCCATCATAGTAATATGGCGGACAACGCAATGGCGGCATTATTATTAAAATTAGCGCAAAGACAAGGAAGGAAGACAGCAGGACAGGAAAGAGCGCTACTTACAACTGGTTTTAATATAGAACGATGAGGAAGAAGTAGAGTAGTAATGTTTTGATTGAAAAGAAAAGAAAAGAAAAATTTAAAGGTGAAGAGCATGAAGGAAAATGATATAACAAGGTTGAAAAGACATTTTTTTAGGTAAAAAGGTGAAGGTTGATTGTTTTAGATTGTACATCTGTGTACGTAGTAACGACGACAGCAGTAGCTGTAGAAAACGACGTCGTGGATGACTGTGTGCAGCTACTGCTGTCGTCGTTACTACGTACACAGATGTACAATCTAAAACAATCAACCTTCACCTTTTTACCTAAAAAAATGTCTTTTCAACCTTGTTATATCATTTTCCTTCATGCTCTTCACCTTTAAATTTTTCTTTTCTTTTCTTTTCAATCAAAACATTACTACTCTACTTCTTCCTCATCGTTCTATATTAAAACCAGTTGTAAGTAGCGCTCTTTCCTGTCCTGCTGTCTTCCTTCCTTGTCTTTGCGCTAATTTTAATAATAATGTTTAACCAACTAGCCCACCAGATGATACTAATTCAATGGCGGCAGGCTGCCATAAAATAGCCGTAGATCTAGTACACTGTACCGTGGGTGACATTTCGTGCTTGATTGAAGTTGTTCGACGAAGCAGGTTCTTGAAACACGGCGTGAACGGTAGCCTCGTCTTTGAGGACCCGGCGAAAGTTCTACGAAAGCGCAGCACCGGGGGAAAGCAGCGCAGCTCGCATCGAAAGCAGACTACGTACCGGCGTCTGCTTTCGATGCTTCTTTCGATGCGACTTTCGATGCGTGCTGTGCTGCTTTTCCCCGGTGCTGCGCGATTTCGTGAAAATTTCACCGGATCCTCAAAGACGGGCTACCGTTCACGCCGGGTTTTAAAAATATGTTTCGTCAAACAATTTCAATCAATCACGGAATATCACCCACGCTATTTTGATGGCAGCCAGCCACCACAACTGCCAAAACGCCGTCTGCCATGGATAGATGATGGTGGCTGCCAAGTGGCTTCAGCGCCTGTATCTTGGCTAGAGGTGATATAACTCTACCTAAAGATGGCCGCCAGTGACCGCATTCGCGGAGCGGGCAAACGCGATCCAGCAATTGTCATTGAGATCAGTGGAATGAGCGGTAACTGTGGTGCAAGGTTGACAACGCTTCAAGGCAGAACAAAATGAAGGGGTTTGGATTCCGCCGAGTATGGAGATGATCCGATCTCAACTCCGCTATCAAAGAGCAATTCACTCCAGGTTCTGCCCTTTTTTTAGTCATAAGGCAATAATAATAATAAAACATGTACTATTTATATATATATAAAAAATCGCTTGAGTGAAATTTCAGTTTTCCTTTTGATAAAAACGCTCCCGAGGCGCGTGGACTCCACTGGGAAGATATGCTGTTTGGGTCAGAGGCGTCCATCGAAGTTTCTTGTCATGCCAGACACTGGAGCCGATCCATCGCCCTGACGTTTCTAAGGCGAGGACCCCATGTTGGGGTTGGCCCTAGTCTTCCTTCTTGTGTGCTCGGCATCATGTTCGTCGGACCAACCGTTCGACAAGGACGAATGGCGGGAAGACCTCTTTCTGCCAGGTCTGAAGGCCCAATACCGAAGAGAACACAGCAGCCAGGGACCATCCACAGAAGGAAAGCTCAAAAAGCGACAATACGCGGACGACTTAACAGAAACCGAATCCTTCGATGACGCATCAACGTTCAAGGCGCTGCTCAAGCATCGAAATAGTCCATGGACGTACGGCTGTGCGTTTGGAGTGGCGGTCTTGTTCGCGATTGCGTTTGTGGCCTACAACGTCAGGCGTACCTCAAGATCGGATGACGGTGAGGTCTGTCACTACGACCGGTTGAGTCAGAATCAGGGCGACTTGGCGCCGCCTCAGCAAGACCTTGATGTGGATTACTCGAGCGACATTCAAGCCGAGCGCTTGCTACTCCGTCCGCTTCTGGAGAATTCCATCTGTCAGACGAAGAAGCATTTTGGATTCAGCCGCAGCCGACACGGCACAGAGCGGATGGACAAGCCTCCCTTCAGATCCCTCTGGTCGAAGATCATGAGGTCTTCGAGGGACGCACCGAACCAGTTTGGCAGCGATTCCACGACGAAGGGTCCGAGACGATCCGCCTGCACCACGTCGACGTTGCCGACGGTGACGTCCAGGGTGGAGTCTATTCAGGAAATGACGGAGGTCGAGAAGACCTTGTGGTGGAGAACCATGTAACGTCTGCACTCTGGTTAGCCTCCGGGGGTACACTGATAAACCGTTAAATTGTGGAGCTGACGACAACTGCTCCCAGGACAAGGTAATCTATTATATTGTGCGCCGAAGAATTAAATTCTATTGTTCAACGGAAATATTAACTCAGCGGAAATGAAATGCTCAACAGAAATATAAGCTCAACATAAATTAAATGCTCAACGGAAATAGTAGTCTTTCTATCAATATATTTTTATTTGTATAATAAACGTACACTGCAAGACATTGTTGACGCGAACAGGCGATCGTCCGTTTCCTTCTCTTTTTTTTTTTTGTTTAGCGTAAAAAAAGATAAGCTGTCGTCAAAACTGTTAGTGTGATGAAAAGTACTAATTTAGGGCACTAAAATATGGAGCAGAGTTCGGTATCCGCCAATGTTCGTTCTAAGTAAAATGCGAAAATACGTCGGTGTCGCGTTCGCGATGTCAGTGTCGCGCAGTGTACAATAGTGTCCTGCGAATAGTGTTGGAGAAAGGTGGGTTTTGTTTCTAACGAAGTGACAGTTGACGAGGACATTCACTGTCTAAGCTACAAAAATCTTTATTCTAGTTTGTTAAAATCGTATGCAAAGGAAAAAAAGAAATGGATACTCAATGATTTCCTTTTAACGGCAGCCCCGCGAACCAGTATGACACCATAGTACCCTTCAAAATGATTTGTTGGCCTAGTTGGTTAAACATTACGAAAATTAAAAAGCGCGAAAGACAAGGACAAGAGAGAGAGACTACACAGGACAAGCGCTTACTCGCAACTGACGTTTTAATTCGGAAGATGAGGAAGACGAAGACATTAAAGACCCTAACGTTAAATGTTGCAAATATTTAAGGGAATTGAGTGAAAGGATCTCAGTCTTTTCAGATCCTTTCACTCAATTCCCTTAAATATTTGCAACATTTAACGTTAGGGTCTTTAATGTCTTCGTCTTCCTCATCTTCCGAATTAAAACGTCAGTTGCGAGTAAGCGCTTGTCCTGTGTAGTCTCTCTCTCTTGTCCTTGTCTTTCGCGCTTTTTAATTTTCGTACCCTTCAAAGTAGCCAGTACACACCAAATGTGGTGGTCTAGTTATGCGGTAGAATCTGTACCTGCGTCCCCATAAGTCAACGCGAATAGGCATGATTTATCTACCCAGCTTTCGTCGGATACCCCATACGTTCTTCCTTCGCCCAGAAGTCGCGCGTTTCCTCACACTATTAATTACTTCTGTCACGAGCGTAAGCCTCGCCCCTCCCTTCCGTAAGCTTTCCCCATTTTTCAGAACCCCAAAAGCGTGGTCGTCGTCGTCGTCGGCGTCGTGAAATTTGATCGCACTCGCTCGCTTTATCGTAATCTCCAACGCGCCAGCGCGTATGCAGCGAACGCAGCGGAGCAGACGACGAAGGGCGACCGCCTCAGAAAGCAGACGACTAGTGTGCCTAGATCTTAGTGTTTCCAACTCCTCAATTTGGGTCCCGTGGTTTATGGGTCGCGTTTGCAACACGAGCTGCAAGGAGCGGTCAACAAAATTGTCTGCAATCGTCTCCGCATTTCTGCCTGCCTTTCTCCTTGCGAGACGACAACGCGACGCATGCGCACTGCGGACGGAACTGTCCAAAAGGCGTCCGTCATTACATTGCAAGCGCTCTCCTCAGTTTGAGCTGCACCCTCTCTTAAATGTAGGCTCTTTAGAAACGGCGCGCGCGGCGGGTGGCTCCGCCCCTACTTCCGGTTTTCGGACGTGACGCTCGGGACGTCATTTCCGATTGCGCTCTTTTGGATTGTTTACTTTGCTTTGCTTTGAAAGGCGCGAGCAGAGTCGGTTCTTCAGTGCACGTTGTGGGTAGCGTGGCGTCGCGTCTGTCCTCGGAGTAGGCTTGAGCTTCTTGAGCCGTGTTTCTTTTATGACGGTGTTTGTGGTGGTGATGTGTGCTGTCTCAAGTCGCCGCTTTGGATGCAAACGTGACGGAATACGGTGCTGAAAACTGCTCCTCGCCCGGTTTGGCCGGAGGTTGACAACTTGGCCGCGTTTTGGAGTGTTTTGTTGACACCGCTGCTGCGCTGACAACATGGGCTTGCTGCTGGTGCCGCTACTCCTCTCTATCGGTGAGTAGGGCTTTCGGGTTTCGGTTTTTCTTTCTTTTTGAAAAAAACGCTCGAATTCCCGTATTCCGCGGCTGTTGTTGTGGCGGTCTTTATGGCGCTCACGTCCGGCGGAAAGTGCCGAGTTTGCTTTCGGAGGTGTCGGGATGTTGAGCGCGCCTTGTTTCCTTGAAATTGTTAAAATTGAGCAAGAAAAAGTGGAGCGTGGCTGTTGGAGTTCTTCGGAGTGGCATTAGGAGCGTGTGAGTGCTACGGGTTTCGAGTTGTCGGATGTGCCTTTCCGCTGTTCCTCCTTCAGGAACCTACTATTGTTGAAAGTACATACAGTATATATATATATATATATATATATATATATATATATATATATATATATATATATAGAATGCGATAAAAAACCTTCGGTGTAACAAAAACAGTAAACGGGTTTATTTCGACCGGAGTCCGGCCTTAGTCAGGAATACATATATATATATGTGTAAAATGAATAGACCGCGTTTTAATTTCTTTTTTAACTTGAGGTAACAATTGTGCTCTGTAGAATTTTCCTCTAATTTATTTTACCTTTGGCCTCCGTTTTTTTTTATTAAAAATAAACTTAAAAAAGTAAGCTAAAATATATTTAGGGCATTTTTTTTCTTTTGCTCTGTCTCTTCATTTACCCTGCTACCGTATCTTTAATACACTAAATATATAATCGACAAACATGTTTCGATAGTGCCTTTTATTTAAGCTCCAAACGTTTACACTTTATCGACAAAAATTAATAACGAAGACAAAGTTGCCGAGGAGAACCGGAAAGACGTTTCAGCATCTCTTC
Source organism: Ixodes persulcatus (assembly GCA_013358835.2). Lineage (NCBI taxonomy): Eukaryota > Metazoa > Arthropoda > Arachnida > Ixodida > Ixodidae > Ixodes > Ixodes persulcatus. The sequence continues at coordinate 1,802 of JABSTQ010006400.1, read as the reverse complement.
TGCGGCGATCGATGTAGCGATACGGACTTGCCCTCGGTCTTGGCGATTACAACGTTTGCGAACGACGGAAAGAGCGTGCCAGCTTCGATCGCTACTGCGAGTTCACTAGCGTTCCTCGTTGAACACGGTTGTTTGCGCTTTCGTTCATCGCTGTGTCTGCTTCTGGGATCGCTCATCGCGGCGTGGATTACCCGTCCTGCGACGCAAGATTTCCCCTCGCATTACTGCGGGAGGAAAACAATTTAATTACGGTAATTTGATCTCAGAGTGACGTCAGTGTCTTCAGCTACTGCTGTGCCAGTCATGGTCAAAAGAAACACGAACAGCGGAGTGCGTGCCTTCATGAGCATGCAGAACCGCCTGGCGGAACTTGCTGCGACTTCTCCGGCGAAATTGTGATGGGTGTTTACCGGCCGTGGCATTGTCTCCAGTCTTGGCTCGTGGCACTAAATAAGCTACGCTTCAGAGTAACGACACCTGGCCATATTGTGGTTCCGAATCATGGTTGCCAGTTATCTGAAGGTTTATCTAAAATCACAGGAAACGTTTTTCCGTCCTCAACAAATGTTTAAACAGTTCGCGATAGAGAAAAGCAATATTACATCGAGCTGTCTAACAGCGGATATTATGCTGAGGAAGGTCGCACTTTTGAATCTTGACGAACGGGAGTTGCGTCTGCTCTGCACAAGCACCAAAATGGCGGCGCCCACAACAATGCCGGGGAACAGAGTGCCGATACTCTAAGCGCAGCTCATTGAGTGCCTCTAGTCTTGACTACACGTGGCGCGACATTCGCCATTTTGATGCTTGGCGCACTCTGGGATTGCTGCTCTTCGTGACCAAAGGCCCGTCAGCGATCAAGTGAAAACGAGAGCGGGCAACGTTTCTCATTGTCGTCCCCAGTGCAGGGTTATCTCGCTGCTTGTCTTCTGTTTGAATCGACGTGTAGGTCGTCTTTTATTGTAGCGTAACGATTGCGTTCGTGGCACACCGTGACACAAGCAACAGAGCCAGTTGAAGAAATAAGGACGACTCGCCTTCTAAGCGAAATTGGAATAGTCACGAATTACTAATATATATATATATATTAGTGTATATTAGTATATTAGACCAGACACCAAAGTTTGAGAACAAACCGATCAGAAGTTGTAAGCGGAAACTTTCAACGAGAAAACGGTAGTCGACGAACAGATGGTGCTGAATGAAGCAAACTAGAGTCACTAAATAAAGCTACGCTTTCAGAGTACCGAAACTCCAAAACTACGCGTTCTGAAGCGCGTCAGGCGCCGCCATCTTGGGTCCACGCGCAGATGGAGGGGTGACTCGAGCCGAGCTGTAGCCGTCGCCTTCGCCAGCTGCCGCAGCCGCAGCTGTGGCAGCGAATCAAGGTCGTGTTGTTGTTCGTACCTTGACGTAACATTGAAAACGCGCGTGCTGAATGACGGACTTCAGCGCGCGGGCGCAGTAAACAGCAGCAGGCAGAGGACCTCTGTACCCAAGATGGTGGCGTTCAGAAGACGCGATGATGATGATACCGACTCACGCGACTGCCGCTCTCCAATGATGCCGGAGCGATCCAGAATATTGTTGGATAGAGCGACTGTATTGTCGGCAAAATGCCAAAGAATAGGATGCGGTACTCTGAAAGCGTAGCTTATTTAGTGACCTAAAGCTAACCGACGGGCCTTTTTTTTTTTTTTCCCCACTGAAAGTTTTCAAAAACCACTTTTGCGCGGAGGCATAGCGTTCGGCGATGCGTAGTTTATTTTCGCGGGGACACACTGTATTTTCTGCTACGTTGT